>PVLD010025706.1:5321-23402 GCA_004027595.1 Dinomys branickii
CAAAAGAATGGAGACATATGAACCAGAAAAGCCATAAACAATACAGAAAATACAAAGTTATACAGAATATAGTAGGGAATTAGCACTGGATGTTGTATTACATAGTTATCTTCACATTAGTTAACACAAAAACATTAAAGGAAATACCAAATTATAGAGAAGATAGTAGGGAATTTGCACTGGATGCTGTATAATATAATATAAAGTTATCTTCACTTCTATTAATACAAAAACGATTGAGGAAATACAGAATTATAGAGAACATAGAAGGGAATTAGCTCTGGATGCTGTCCTACATAATGTTACCTTCATCTTTGTTACTCAGTTACACAGATGATGGCCCATTTGATCATTCAATTTTTCTCCTCCCTCATCTCCGTTGCCCTACCACTCAATCAGTCATCTTCCCTGTGATAATAACTGTACTCCTGGGTTTATCTATATCCTTGGACTCTCGCCTTGGGAAGAGATATAACTGCTTCAGACTATACTAAAACATACATGGGTGTATACAAACTGCCATGGTTGGAGGTGGGAAAGCACATATGCTCACAGCGGACCGCCTGGCTCCACCCTGTCGTCGTGCTATGGGTGGGGGCGGGTCCAGTCCATGAGGTGCCCTGGGTGGGGCCCCCAGCGGAGCAGCCACCGGGCCAGCAGCAGAGCAGCCGCAGGGCCCACTGTGGGGCAGCCGTGGGACCCACTGCAGCACAGCCACAGGGCCCACAGCAGAGCAGCCGCGGGGCCCACTGCGGCACAGCCGCAGGGCCCACAAGGTTGCCTTAAAGCCCGACTTAACCTATCAACAGATTATTAGCCCTAGATGAAGAAATGTCTTATTTCTCCCTCTCTTCACCTTCCAAACCATATTCTCAGGGTTTAAGGCGACCTTTAATGGAATCTGAGGAAACCGAACTCTAAGAAACAGACTGCTCTAAGCTGCCATCAGTGTGAAAAGAGTCCTTGAGGCTGGACTTCCGTTAGAGCCCAGCTCTCACCCTTGCCTGATTCATACAGCTGGGCCTCTTGCCCTGAGAATGTGAAGTAGGGGGAGGAAATGAACAATCTCAGATTGTTCAATAGAGTCTCAGTGATCTAAATGAAGGTGGTTCTTCTGTCTAGGACTCATCCTTTAAATTTATAACAACACTGAAATCCAGGAATATTTCAGTATTGATTACCTAGAGTGATTTTTTTTTCTCCTGAAAAGTTTTTGTTAAAATGATACTATCCCTAAGAAGGATAAACGTGGGGCATTTTTAGATAAATGGATGCATCTTAAGAACATAATTTTAACTGAGGTAGATCAGACACACATGATTAAATACCATATTGCTTCTCTCATGTGAAAAAACCAGAAGATAAGTAAGGACCGAAATGGTGGCTGGATATTGGAACATAGAAAGAGATGTTCAAATGGGAAGGGAATGAGGGAGAGAGGAGGGAGAAGGGAAGGAAGGGAACAGGGATTTAAAATATAAAAAAGAATGGAAGGAAAACAATAGAAGCAAATCTTTGCAAATGAGGAGTACTGAAGGGAGGGAAAAGGAATGGGAAAAAGAATTAAGATATATCATGTAAGGTAAAAATTCTCTGTGGTGAATGTGATCGTATGTATGCCAAGTGTACCAATCAAAGTTTAAGAAGATAATATTCCTAAAATTGACATTAACTTAGAACATACAAAGTAATTTTGTGTCTGTAGCAGTGATGCTCAACCAAAGACTAGTAATCATTTATTTTAGTTTTTTTTTTTAACAAAATTCAGCATCTAGTAACTGTTGTAGGATTAGAGACAGTGCTGAAAAACAGAAATGTATGATAACAGCATGATTTCACTGAAGACACTTTTATGTCTTTTACTGGATTTCAGGCTGTCTCACAATGTACAAGTAAGGATATAAACTCCTATATTAAAAAGTCCCCAATAACTGATATCTTCTGACAGGCACTAAACAGCTAAATGACGCCCTGAGGGTCACGTTCATGTCAGGTAGTATTCTCAGAACAGAAATACCTTCGAAATTACAGTAGCTGTTCTACAAATTGACACAGACCACCTGAAGACTGGGTATCCTTATAAATGAGACCAAGGATGAAAACGTTTCCAGCTTCAAAGTCCAGGAAAACATTTGTTGGAGATCAGTCCCTGTCCAGCAGGGGGCGCGTCTTCCTATCACAAACTCATTTCCTGTCTTTTCAGGTTTAGGCTCATCATTTCACTCTGACTTCAACAGTTGTTTGTGTCAAGAACTTGACTTAGGCAATATCTTGAAGATGAACACTGCTCTCAGCTTGGTGACCGTGATGGTCTTAGCAGTTGGTAAGTAAAACGCCTTCTGCAGTGCAGACTCTTGTGACTATGATGTCATGAAATCTTTCAATTTCTCTAAGAGGTTATGCCTAAGCTGACACAGATCTTTTTTTCCCCAGGAAAGATACATGGACAGTCAGTGACACAGACGGGAGGCCAAGTGACCACCACAGAAGGGGCTCTTCTGACCATAAACTGCACTTACACAGCCTCAGGCTACCCTGTACTTTTCTGGTATGTCCAATACCCTGGAGAAGGCCCTCAGCTCCTCCTAAAAGCCATGACAGCCAACGAGAAGGGAAGAAGCAAAGGGTTTGAAGCCACATATGAGAAAGCCACCAGTTCCTTCCACTTGGAGAAAGCCTCAGTGGGAGCGTCAGACTCAGCCGTGTACTACTGTGCTGTGAGTGACACAGTGGCAGGAACTGCAGGGGGAGCTGAGCACAAACTCTGAGCTGCGACAAAGGGCCCGGCTGCTGGGTGTCTGCCTCTGGGATCCTCTGTGCTTTCCGCACCATCCCTGCTGTGTGGGTGATGAAAATTCCTACAAATGTCCACAGCAGAATGACCAACGGACACTCCCAAGGCAGCTTTTCACCAGTGAAGTTGAAAGTAAAATTTTACAGTGATAGTCCTTTCTTCAGGGCTAAAATGATTTTAAGGTAAAACCCAGGAAGCCAGTGTTGTAGGCTCTGTACTTGTATTTGCTGGCAAAGTCCAAGCCCCACAAGTGGGTCACCCTGGCGGATACAGATGTCTTGTTACTAGAGAGTCACATGTGACATCTTCCTATTGTCTCTCTAACAGAAGCAACAGGAGAGCATGGCCTCCCCAAAGTCTAGGATGCTTAATAGAGATGGAAGGGAAGGGAGGAAAGCCAGATGAACATGAACTCAGTGTTAAGAAAGATGCAAATATTTGAAAGAGGGCTTCCTCACATAGAAGAGGGATTTATTTGGAGGAAAATCATAAGGTAGACAGGGCTGATATTCAAAAGAAAGGAGGGGCGAGTTGGGTGGTACAGGCCTCCAATCCCAGCTCTCAAGAGACAGAGGTGGGGCAGAGTCTGCAGGAGTTTGAGGCCGGCCTGGGCTGCATAGTGAGATGCTCGCAAAAAAGAGAACACAGTGAAGAAATTACTTATGTCAAAATGATGAAGGTCCCAGGTCAGTGGCGTAGATCATGTGACTTTCTAACACCACTTCAAATGAGTTTGCAGTTCCAGGGAAGTTATGCATGCGTGCTTTCTTTCATCACTCCGAAACACTTAAAAAAAGACAGTAAAGACAGTGGAAGGCACATGCACCCAAAGGGGCATGACTCTGTTATGCGAGTGATAGACTTGCTACTGTTTCTGTAGTAGTCCATTAGCACGTTTATCTTCTGCAATAAGTTTTCCTCACTTAGGCTTGTCTTCACATTTACTAAGTGCACTGCCTTTTACAGAGAAGTCTTAAAGCACAGCAAAGGGATGACAGCAGTGAGCAACACGAAATTAGTGGTGGATACGGAGAAAGGAAAACTCACGGATCCGGACATGGAAGCTTCGTTCAGACCAAGTAAAGATGAAACCGCAGCCTGGTGAGAGAAATGATCCCGGAGCATCGGATGTGTGCAGTACGCTGCGTGACGGTGGGGATCGAGTCCTAGGTTATCCTCAGAGCGTCACACAAACTGGTGCCGATGTGTGTGTGTACACACGTGTGTGTGTGTGTGTGTGTGTACGTGTGTACCCCCTGTGTGTGTGTCTGTGTCTTTTGAGAGTGTTTGGAAGAGAACGGGTGAAGAGGAGAATCCAGGTAGAAAATACATAACAGACCGATCATTCTGTCCACCACAGACTGCAAAGCAAGCGGACCATTAGAAATGCCTGTGATGAGCTGAGGAGCAGCACATTAAAAAGTAAGAAATTAAATATATATATATATATATATATATATATATATATATATATATATTATATATATTATATATATACATATAACATCAGACGAAAATAGTCAGTTACTCAATGTAGGAAAACTAAACCTCACACTAAAGGAGACCTACTCATACAATCTGTGGCATTTAAAATTGTCCTGTGGATGTGTCACAGGCTCACACCATGGGCCCTGGTGATTTGGTGTCACTGTTTCCTCCACACATTTCTTTCTCATGGACCTTTTCAATTATTGTTTATCAGTTACACCTTTTTTTTTTCTGACAAGCCAGCTGAGCAGTTAAAAACACAGGCTCTAGAGAATAATGTGAGATTGCTGGTTTTGCCAAATGCTAATAGTAGGACCTTGAGCAAGCTACATAACCTTCTCCTGTGCCTCGTTTTCCTCTTATATAAAATGCTGTAAGAACCAGGCGTGGCAGCACATCCCTGTAATCCCAGCACCAGGGAGGCTGAGGCAAGAGGATGGCTGAGAGTTCAATGCTGGCCTGGACTACATACCAAGACTCTGCCTCAGGAAAACAAACAAAAACCAGCTCTGATAATAATACCTACTCAAGCCAGGGCATGGTGGCCACCCCTGTAATCCCAGTACTCAGGAAGCTGAGGCAGGAGGATTGTTGTGAGCTCTAGACCAGTCTAGGCAACAAAGTGAGCTCAAGGCCAGCCTGAATTGCATAGACCCTCTCTCAAGACAAAAGAAAAAAAAAAAGAAAAAGAAGAAGAAAAGAAAAAATATTACCTACCTGATAGGATTTTTATGAAGATTAAGGAATAATAATACAAAGACCTTGCCAGATTCTTCTCTACACTTACTTTTTCTACGAAAATAGTTCATTTAATTATGACTTAGAAGGCATTTATTTAGCATTCTAAATACCACACTTTTCTGTATCACATTACCCACTCGTGTCTGCCTATTTTAGGCTATTGTCTCTGTTCCTGGTAACTGCCTTTGTCCCACCTGTCACATACTTCCAAAGCCCCACCACCACTTTTAAAGATCTAATTTTTTCGGGTTGATTTAGGTTATGGCAAAATTGAGAGGAGATTACAGAAATGTTTCACACAGCCCCAAATCAGCAACCCTACAGCTGCCCTCAGGAGCAGCTTCTCCTCCACAGCTGCCCCATGTTGCAGCTGGTGAGGCTCTACTCACCAGCCGCACATCACAGTCACCCAACATCCCGGCCTCGCGCAGTAGGGATCACCTTGGTGTTTCGTAGCATACAGATTTTGACAAAAGTTTAACACCATTGTCCCCACTAGAGAGTCGTACAGAATACTTTCACTGTGCTGAACACCCTGTGTGCTCTTCCTCTTCTCATTCCCAACCCCAAATCCAGCAACCACTCACCTCTTCCACTTTGCCTTTCCAGATTGTCTTTAGTGGGAAGCCTTTTGGGCCGACTTCTTTCCCTCAGTGACATGCATGTACCTTTCCTCCATGACTTTCATGGCTTGACAGCTCATTTCATTTGAGTGCTGAATCATATTCTTTTTGATGCTAAACCACAGTTTATTTATTCATTTAATTCATTTTAGTTTCTTTCAGATTTTGGCAACATCTAATACTAAAGCTGCTGTCAACAACTTTGTGCAGGCTTTGCTGTGGATGTATGTTTTCAATTACTTTGGGCCTATATTAAGGAGAGTGATTGGTCACATAAAAAAGTGTACACAAAACTTTAAACTGTCTCCAAAAATGTCTGTGTCACTCTGCATTCTCACAAGAATAAATTAGACTGTATGTTGTTGCATGTCATCGCCAGCATGTTTTGCTATAGTGTTCTCTATTTTGGAGTTCTAATCAATATGTTAGTGGAATCTTTTAATTTGCATTTTCCTGATGACATATGATGTGGAACATCTTCTCATAACGTTATTTTCCATTAGTGTATATCTTTGATAAAGTCTTTCAAAGTTTTTCACTCAATGTTTTAGTTTGTTTGTTTGCTTATTGCTGAATTTTAAGATTTCTTTGTACAGTTGCTGTAATAGTCCACTACCAGATATATCATTTGCAATAATTTTTTCTACCTTAGGCTTGTCTGCTCACTTAGTAGCACTGCCTTTCACAGAAAAGAAGTTTTCAATATGAAGAAAATGTAGCTTATCAATAATTTCTTGCAGGGATCTAGCCTTTGGTGTTCAATGTAGTAATCATTGCCGTGCACAAGTTCACCTAGGATTTCCCCCATTTTGTCTTCTTGGAGATTCATAATTTTATATGTTAATGACATAAATCTATTCATGAGGGCAGAATTCTAATGATGTAAAATGTCATTAGAGATGTCACCACCACCCAACACTGTTGTCTTGAAAATTATGTTTCCAGCACATGAGCTTTAGAGGACACACGCAAACTGTGGCAGCATCACTGAGATCTCACCTGCTACCATACAAGCAACATCAGCATCACACATATTTAACCATAATTTTACAGTGAATAAGTGTTCACATAAATACATAAAGCTAGAAACAATGTTTTTATATTATTTAGGTGTGACAGATTTAAAGTATAATGTATACAGTACTATACATACAGCTTTATATGGGGGAGAGCAGAGAAACGTATGTCTTTTTCCACTTTTTCCTTTCTGATTCTCTTCTCAAATGTACAATAAATCCCCAAATACTTAACTTTTCACTGGGTTTCTATTTCACCTAGACAATAGAAGCAATAAGAGGAAAGTGTTCGTGAGTTTCAACACTGAAATCTGCTGGCGTCCGAGCTTAACCCGCCCACTCTCCCACTCATGAGAACACAGTTCTGTGCGCTCTGGGGCTTTGCTCAGCCTCCACACACACGACCATGCCTGTCCAGAAATAGGCCTTGAAATATTTTTTCAATTCGTAATGAATGACAGAAATACTACCATCACTACCTCAACAAAATTACCATTCATTCCCTTGGAATTTACCACGTACTTACGTCTAAACAGACCACATTTTAGAAACTAAAGGTATAGCAGACAATAAAACAGAAAAATATCTCTGTCTTAAGAGATTTTCTATTTTGTTTGAAGCCCATGCTAGCCATATCATAGGCTATTTACATGAAGTATCTGTTTTAAATCTTTCAAAACTCTGCTAAGCATGGTGGCATATCCCTGTACTCTGAAAAATCTGGTGGCTGAGGAAGGAGGATTAGAAGCTGGAGACCACCCTGGGCTAAACAGGGAATCTGAGACAAGCTGTAACACAGCAATAACCTTTCTTAAAAAAAGAAGAGATTTGTGCTAACCATATCCATCATTAGATGAGAAAGCTAGAGATTACTTTTTCTATTTAATGTCACATAGAGCTAGAATTCAAATGAGGCTCCCAAATAAACATTTTAATTAGTAATCTCTGTGCTTGTGTAGACATGTAGGCACTGATATTATGCATCCCGTTACAAAATGTCAGTAGGAAACTAAGCAAGAGCCTTACTCAGAGGTTCTGAGCATCTATAGTTCTGTGTCCAAGTTGGCAGTGCTGGCATTGCCCCTGCCTACCTGGGTGAAAGTGTGTTGCTGGATTTGGTCTCTGAGTTAAAGGACAAACTCTTGAAAAGTTTCTTTACTGTTACAAGGAAAAGAAGACACTGGGTAGATGGGTCAGATTTCAGCACAGACGTCTGCAGAATAAAAATGGAGAAGGCCCTGAGTGCCTCCTTGGGAATTTAGTAGCTTTTTTTTGTTGTAAGTTGTGGAGAGTTTTAGCCAGGTTGACACAGCAAGTTAGGGAGTGTTTTCATAGGATTTGGGGCAAAGTGAAGCACAAGGGTAGAAAGCGGGGAGAGGATGGGATCGTACCCTCATTCAGCGAGGATTCCTGTGGGAAGTAAAGAAGAGATGCAAGTTAGAAAGCTTTGAGACTGGAGCTCCCGTCTCTTGATTCCACATAGCTGTCTGAAGACATGCAAGCGCAAAACCCAATGGAGCAGAGTTTAATCTGCAAGGAGAGAACTGCGCTCTTCAGCACATTTACACTGTAGCTCCTTTAACAACTCAAAGTGGAGCAGACAGCGGGGAGATCCTGTTCCGGTGACGGTCATGAGTTCTCCAGAGAGCAAGACCCTGGGTGGAAGCTGCATAGCCACCTGCATCCACCCACCGAGCGCGCTCCCTGCGTTCACAGCCTCCCGCTGAGCCTCTCTGCCCCTCCTGTCTTCGTGGTAGCCTCGCTGTGCACCCCGCAGCTGGTGCCCAACCTGGAGGCTGTCAGCAGGCACATGAGGTACAGCAAGGGCATTTTTTACCGTGTTGTGTATAATTTCACTTGTGAGCTAGTATGTATATCAGACATGACTGAATTAGAGCTCCAACCTGAATGTCTGCATAGACTCAAGGTATCCTCTCCCAACACTTAAATTTATATTTTCATTTTTAAGATGTTCTAGTTTTTATTAATACGTATTTGCAGTACATAGTGGTTACTTCCTCCGTGCGGAGTCGGTACGTGTACACAGCACATCTCAATTATTTGTCCTCCGTTCTTTCTCCCCTCCCCCCAACCTTGGGTCCACCTCCCATCTTTAAACGATCTCCCTCCCGGTCTCCTGTTATTCATCTTTTATTTTGTTCTTTGAATTATTTGTAATTTGGGTTTCTCAGAAAACATGTGATATTTAAACTTGTGTGTCTTGTTTATTCCAACTATAATTCTGGTCTCATGTCTTCTACTTCGAGTAACTGCTTTGAAGATAATGATACACAGTGTGTTAACCACTATTATTCTCTTATTATTTTGTCATGAAATTTTATTTTTTATAAAATAAAATGTAAAATTAATTAGCTGATTAAATTATGGTCTTAAGGTACATCCATTTTCCTAAACATATGACCCAAATTTACTCTTTATGACAGAATAGTACTCCATTGTGAATCACTGCCACATTTCTTTATCTATTCACCTGTTGCTGCTTACAGGATTTGGCTATCATAAGTTGTGCTGCTATAAACATGGATACATAGTGCTGTAATCAATATGTAAATTTAACTGCCCCATCTAGGCATTCACAAGTATAAGACTGCTGTGCTGCTGTACCGCTGGTGAAGCAGAGGATAATTTTGTTGGAGGGGAGATATTAGCTTGGTCAAGGCTCCAGCTACTGGCAAGTTATTTCATAAGTGGAAGGGCTAAAAAGCAAACCTCTAGCAAGTAAGTGTAGGTTCAAGTATAGGAAGGAGAGAAAGTGCTTTTCAGAGAAATTTAGCTAAAAATGTAAATCCAATACAATACATAGGCAAAAGTAAATATAATAATTGAAGAATAAATAACGGGGAAATTGAAGTGTGGATTAAGGCTGAACTTTCCACTTTCTGGCGCTGACTTATTTCAACACCATGCCACCCGTGAAGGTTGCTCCTGAACAGGACAGCTCACTTGCAAATTACAGAGCTCTGCGGCTTCCCTTGCTGGGCACTCTGCTTCTGCTTAGTTTTACAAGTTTCTCCGAAGGTGACAGCATGGGTCCTCTCCATCAATCACTGACAACTCGAGTCATCACCAGTGATGTGCTCCTGATGCTGGACACCAAAACTCCCACACCTTCGTTGGGGGGATGAGAACCTGACCTCTTCAGCCCATGATCCCTCACCTGCCTTAGCGACAATAATTTCCTTGTCACTTGCTGAGGCGGAGGGCCTTATTGGATCCCTCGGCGGGACCGTGTCGATGCTCTGAGACCTGCAGGTGCCCTCCTGAGGCCCAGGAAAACACTTGCAAGCAGTAAATGAAAACCGGGGAAATAACATGGATCAAATTTTATTTTTCTTTTGTGCTTGTGCTGAAAATGATGTCATTTCTGTTTCCCTTAGTTATTCAAGAGTATTAAAAGTTTAAACCTTTGACAGGCATTTGTTTTTCTTCCTAGAGCCAAGTCTTCTCCTCAAAACCTGTTATTAGGTGTAAATTATTAAAACACTTCAAAACCGCTATAACAGTTATGTGTAGTTCCTGATGTTTAGCCACAGAGGAGAACGCATGGGAAAACAGGCACATTTCTCCCGTGTACACGAGGCTGTCATGCCGGCTCTGCAAAACTTCATAGCATTAAACAGCCAGAACTGGAGAGAGTCTTTGGTAGTATTGTTTTGACATTCTCCTCCCTAAATTTCATTCTTGCCCTGCCTGGAGGTCATGTGCTGCTCACTTTCTCTCAGAGAGCTCGTTCCTTGATGTCTTCGAAAGCAAACAGTGCCAGGCTGTGAACCTGCTCTGTGACTCCCTGAGAAATAGTTTATCTTTTCACAAACTCATCAGCATTTGGAAAATATATTAGATAAGAGGAAGATGATTTTGGAAAGATTAACAACATTTTAACATGATTTCCCTGTTTCTCTGTGACCCTGGACAAGTTCCTAACTTCTATTGCTCTCAGTTGTCTTCAGGATTAAATAAATTACTACAGGTGAAATGCTGGCCCAGAGTAAGTGTTGAGTAGGCATTTGCTGGTTACAGCCACTATTATTGAGACCTTTACAACAGCAAGAAATTATGGAGTCACCTGTGTTCTCGAAGCAAAGATTCTCCTCTCAGCTAATCATGAAGTAGATAAGGAAAAATACAACGTACATATATCTCAGAAAGATTATGATGCTTCATATGTACAATGTCCTGCATCAAAAACTTTGACCCTATTGATAAACTGGATAAAATAACTTGCTTTATTTAGAATCAAACTATCCCAAGAGACTTATAAATTAAGGAAATATACAAAATCTATAAGAATGTAAGGAATAGATAAAATTCCAAGAATGCAGAGAAAAAAAGTTGAAAAGTTTCTCTGGGGATCACTGTGGTACAAAAAAGGCCAGGGGGATCTTTATGAGGAAATAGAAAGTCCAATTCGGTCTTAAAGGACAAACACAAATTGAATGCACTCATTGTGCAATTATTTGTCAAATAATAAACTTTAGGTGTATGTGTAGGCTTAAGGCATAATTAATAAAACAGACATTGAAAACGCCAGAAGAACTTCCTTCCCTCATAAGCCTCAATGCTTGACTCGTGTACAGCATGCTTTTCTTTCACGGGAACATTCTGTGACGCTTGTGCTCCAGCGTAGGTGTTTGCCCTGTGTTCTTCCATCACCAGCAGTGTCTTAGAGTGATTCTAGTCATAGGCACTGAGGTGCTGTGTCTGTCACTAAATAACATGATCATGGGCAGAATTACTTAAACTTACAAAATATGCATTTCATTCTCTATAGTAACATCTATATCAACACAGGCTGTAAGGACAGGATTAAATTAAATGGATTTAATTAAATAATAAATTATCAAAAAAGAATTGTCCAACCTAATGGACAATTCTTGCACAATACATTGGAAGAAGTAATGAAAACAACTGAAGAATAAATAACAGGGAAATTGAAGTGTGGATTAAGGCTGAACTTCCCACTCTCTGGCGCTGACTGAGTTATTTCCCCACGGACACGGCTGAGCTCGCCCTCTACTCCCCACTGGCACTGTGTTGCCTGATGATTTGAACTGACCCCAATGGTTTCTTGTTTAGTTTCTTCATCTCATACATTTTATGCATCGCATGTGATGATTTCTTGCTTCCAGTGTGATTTAATATAAATTCTAAGGTGACTCTACATAAGTTTTGTGAAGCAGACTCATATACAACATCTTGACACTACCTGGAAGTGTGTACAACTCATTCATACTTGGGAGCTAATTTCAGAGATTTCTGCTTCAAAAAGGAAAGAGCAGAAGTTTTCTAGGCTTTCTGTGGAAAAGGGGTGCTTTTTAGTGAGTGTTAGCTGCTCACTAACTATTATAAAAGAAAACGGCCAATCTAGAGGACAAACAGTCTTTTAGCTCTAGGACAGCTGCGCTATTGTCAGAGCCCAGCTCAAACTCCCACCTGCAGATTCCAGACCAGAAGGAAGCATTGTGGTTGCTTCATCTGTGGTCTGGCTCAGAAGATGAAGTTCTAAGTAAAACCCGTTTCTGACTTCTTTGGAAATTGGTGTCAAGAAAAACTTTCTTCTAATGCATTCTTTTTTTCTTTTTTAACCAGGAATCAAACTCAGGACTTTGTGATTGCCAGGCAGGCACTTGCGCCACTGAGCTATATCCCCAGCATTTCTAATGTATTCTGCTTGACTGTTTGAGTGAAAAATAGATCATATAGAACTTGGGTAAGGTTGTCTAAGGTTGGAGTAATTAGCTCATAAATTATTTTGTGTTGGTTTCACTTACAGAGGCTCACAGCATAAATCTGGATCTGGTCATCTGGAATAGGAATGCTAATCATTTCTTTAGTCTCTCTTAGGTCTTACATCAGCTAGGTACAATCTGCACAGCAGCACCACCAGAGTGATTTAAGTAGGACATGAGCTGTACAGAATAGGCCTCTGCAATTGCTGGAGCTGCTGAGGGAATCTCTGTGAAGCTATTATCCTCACATCTTGTACTGAGCCTGAAATGACTTAATGTGAGCCAGACGCACATTTGGGAATGGAATCTGGATGAGGACAAACACATACAGAGACTGTGACTTGAAAGAATATTGTGGGACCTATGAAGACAATGGAAACCTACAAGGGAAAATTAAAACTTGTGTGACCCCATCTCCTTCATCCCACCTTGTTGGATGACTTTCAAGAGAACAAAAGCCATTGGTCATCACGTTTCATACACACTTGGGCCAAGAGAAAGAGGAAGTGAAAGAGAAATTGTAATGGGAGGTAGAAGAGAAGAGATGAGTTAACTGGAAAATGAGCTGGCAAATTTGTGACAACATCTGGGAGCTGCTCCAGGGCATGTAGCCCTAAAACTGCAGAGCTGTTAAGAAATAGCTGCTGAATCACACTGACCTTTCATGTCTTGTACCATTTCTTTCATGGCCAACCCTAAACCAGAAAAATACAGGCAAACAAGTTCTAGGAAATATGTATGTGTAGGGTTAAGTTGAGACAGTTCAAAGCTACTACAATGCTCCCTTATCAGCTGGACATCTGCATGTACTTCCTTCAGTGACATTTAACGTTTATGTAAAGACAACAGAACAATCACACCTCCTACTAAGGAGATGCAACTATCCCTGATCAACCAAAACCATACCTACCTTGTCCCCCAAAGAGTATACAAATCCATGTACCGCCTGTGGGTGATGGCCCTGTCTCTTCCAGGTGAGTCACATACTCTCTTTCATTACTATACTGTAGCTTTAGCACTAAGCTGTAATGCAATAGAAGATTAACCCTCACCATCACATTGTATGCTGCTGCATGAAGGTAGATTAGAGGACAGTAAACTATGGTCAACATAGAAAAAAATAAATTAATATATAAAAATGAAAGACTTTGCATAACTATTATAGCCCTTGTCTCCATGAACAGCCATGTTACTGTAGCTGGCTTTTATAACTGCCTGATCTGTTACCTACTGCAGAGCAATAACGAACACCTCTGCTCACTGCTGCGTATGTCTTTTTGTGAAACAGGCTGTACCATCAGTGCTATGTGGAAGGCCGTTCACTTGGATAACAAGTTCTCTAAGGCCATTGCTCTGTTTCAGCTGGGAGTTACACACAGACAACTTAGGGAACATCCATACGTGGTGTGCTTATGTAAGTGAAACAACAACAACAGGGAAAACTTATCAATAATGAGAGAAATTTTAGAAACTCTGCTCAGAGAAACAACACTAGGAATAAAGCCTGAATTCTCATTGAAAGCAATAAACAGCCAAGAAGTAAAACATTTTTAAAGTACTTAATACAAAAGTGAATAAAGCTCTCATGCTTTTTATGAACATGAATATATTTCAAACTACATTTGTTAAAAAGTCACTTTAAGCCGGGCATGGTGGCCGATGTCTATAGTCACATCTACTCGGGGGGCTGAGACCATAGGATTGCAGATTTGACATCAGCCTAGTAAATGTAGTAAAATCTATTTGAAACCCAGCCAGGCAACAAAAAAACTCTTAAGGCAGAAAGTCTTTTCACAGACAATTGTAATGTGTATTTATTTTTTTAACATTTGAAGAGAAAAGATTTCACTGTGTTGCCCAGGCTGGCCTTGAATCCTGGGTCCAAATCCTCCAAGTTACGTCGACTATGAGCATGTGCCAGTGCACCTGGGTTTGCAGTGCAGATTTCTGAAAAGGGACTCACACGCACAATACACAAAGAAATTGAAAATCAACAAAAGAAGAAATAATGAATAACAACAATGAAAACAGCCACTCCCAGGATATGATACTGAATAGCAAATATGCATATAAAACACAATATCTTTGCCCTCTCTGCTGTAATATTAAGCACATTACTCATTAGGAGAATGATAATATAATACCATGTGAATTCCTTGTCTGTGTCCTTCCCACACCTTGAATGTAATAATGCAATCAGTAGTTAATGATCCACAGAGGCCGGAGAAAAATAATAACTACCTCCAGGGAAAGGGATGGTTAATGTTTCTAAACTGTTCCAGCATTAAACTCTTATGGAAAGAAGAAAAGGCATTAATTAACGAGCAATAGATCTAGACATTGAAGGACTGGGAGGTTTTACCAAAAAAGTAGAAGTTGGTATTTATGTTTTATTTTAAAGAGAAAAGAAAAAAACAAAAACATAAACAAAATAACACAAAAACAATAAAAATGATACAGAATTTCAAACAAGGTGCTAGGAAATTAACAATGTTGTATTACATATTGTTATCTTCAAATTGATTACTCAGATAACCAGATACAGCATATCAGATTAACCAAACAAGTAAACATTAACTGTTCCTTTCAATAAGCCAATAGAAATTATTAGTAAAATTACCTTAGCTATCTGTGTGTGTGTGTGTGTGTGTGTGTGTATTTGTGCGTATTTTGTTTTGTCCTTTTTTTCCCCTCTTTCCAATTGTTCTTTTCTTTTGAGCAGTTTCTTTCCCTTTCATAATGTCTACTGTACCTTTCAGAGTTTTGGTATTTACTGAGGTTACTATATGTGAGATACTGTTAACATTTCCAAATCATTATCTAAATTTAAGAATTAAAATTCTATACACAGTTTTTAATGTTCTCATTTTTAAAGTTTAGAATACAGGACACAATTTTCTCTCATTCTGAAGAACAAGTATGATTTACAGCCCTGTCATCCAGGGTGCAGTATCTGAGAGGCTCTTAAGGAGCTGGGTTTTCACTACAGAGAAGCAGGGGCCCCAGCATGGGTGGATGTGATCTCAGTGATGGTGATTTATGGATTTCAACTAGATTACAAAGGGAATTGTAAACAAAGGTGCCAAACTTAGGTAGAAATTGACCAAGGATCAATAGTCCTCAACCAGTTAGCAGTGCTGATGCCTTTTACTGAGTCTTTGCTCCTGGGGCTATAGGATATAGGAAAAGATATTCGTGAAACAGTCAGAGTAGGTTTCCGTATCACGACCTTTGCCTCTTGCCTTTGCCCTCTCTGCCTGTACTATTGATACAGGAAAACAAATATCCCAACCTGGCTGATATCAGACGAGTTCGTGTTCTCTAAAACTGAAGAATGAATTTTAGGAACAACGGAGGTTCAGAGCAGAAGATATTTATTGAGAGAAAGAAAGCTTCTATCCAAGAGGGGGATAGAAGGGGGCCCGAGTGGGTTACCCCCGACTCTGCCTTTTCCAGGGACTTTATAGGGAAAAACCATGAGGTGAGGCGGGTCCAAGGTAGGGGAAATGGACAACACTATGGTCTACCAATAAGATTACAGGCATAATTGTCCAGGTAAGACTGAGTGGGCTGAGATCAAATGGGGAAGCGAGTCACGTAGCAAGCAGGCATGAATACAGATCAGGGGCTTTTCCTGTGGGGGTCGGTCTAGTGACTCTTCCCGGCTTTTTAGAAGGTGGTTGTTACTTATTTAGAAAATCAATCCCTGATGTTTTACACCTAGGGAGATAAGTGGGTGCATTTGTTTAGCACCTTTTGTCTTGAGGTCTGGCTCACAGGTCTGCTGGCTCCTTCAGGTCTGCTGGCTCCTTGGAGGGCCTGGCCCTGTCTGACTGCCTATAATATTTCTATCTAACTCAGCTGCCTATAACACTATCTATGTGGTGTTAAAAATAGCTCCTCCAAATACCTCTGTGGCTACCTTTGCACTTTCTCTATGTACTCAGTCAAATGTCACCACCTAGTAAGCTTGTGTTTAAATGTAGTTTTCTTCCACAAGTTCAGGATCTAACATATTCCATGTATCCAAGAACTGCAACTGTTCTTGGTTGAAGGGATTTCACCCAGTGCTATGATAATATTTTGTGATATCAAACTGGCTTCCTTGCTGCCCTCTAATGTTCATACTTGAAATTGTGGAAAGGCTCCTTGCAGTAGGAACCACCACTGCTGAACCAAGGTCAAAGAACTTCCCCTTGCGTGATATTCTGGATTAGGTCTTAACCAGTATAAGCATGTGAAATTCTGCTCTACCAGGGAGAAATTTATTGATTAGTAAAATCCCACCTGTCCTCCAGCTCCCTCTCATCACTGCATCCCCCTATTCCTGCGGAGAAGTAACTCAGTGCAAATCAACCCCTAAACCACCGGGAAGTGGGATACTAGGAAATGTCTAGAGAAGATTTTGGAACTCCTCAGTGCTTTTCCCAGGTCATTTTGCATGTTGCCTGTTGTGGAACGAAGCCTCATTTGATTTATTTTCTGGAAGAGAAGCATGAGTTAAAAGTGTCCTCTGTGGCAATGAGAACGGGATTATGGATCAGAGAAGATGCTGTATATTCTGTCTAGGGTGACTTTCTAGGAAGGGCTATCAGTCCATGGAGAAAGATTTTTAATGCAGCAAAAGAGACACACCATCTAAGATACTTTTGTGCATGTGCAGCACACAGTACCATGTCTAAGTCCTAAGGCTCTGCACGTAGCTGCATGGTACATACCTAATGTATGTGTATAGCATAGAGCACATAGTGTGTGTGTGTGTGTGTGTGTGTGTGTGTGTATGTGTGTGTGTGTGTGTGTGTATGGATGTGTATTTCTTGATTCAATCCCTAGTATAGACAAAAGTACCATACAAATATTAGGATCTTCTTGTCTTTAAGCAAATATCTTAAGGATGAATGAGATATCAAGGATGCAGGCCCACTGACTTCCACACATATTTCTCCAGTTCTGATGGATTTTGCAGTCGCTATCTGTGATGTTACAGAAACCCTTCTCCAACGTCTGGGTCTTCATTTACTTCCCTTGATCTTTTCTGCTTCCTTGGCAACGGCTCAGAAACACCAGGGGAAGGAGGTCTTTCTGGACAAAGGCCCCATTTGGCACTTTTCCACAGTCCTATTAAACAGTCAGGAAGGCTGATTCCCAGCAGGAAGGGCAGTGAGGAGCATTCGCAGGGCTCTACCTAAATCTTCAGTGGACACTGTACACAGAGGTTCGGATTACTGAGCTTAGACACAAGGCTATTCTTGGTGTTTAGAGAAGGAAGTTTTTAGTTTAGCCCAAGCTTTTCCTGTGTAGTGTAGGACAGTCTAATCACTATTGTTATTCATTTCTTGATATAGAATGGAAGCTCTATCCCTTTAAAGAGCGTAGAGCAAGAATTGCCTTTTTTAGTGATTGCCAAGTCCAGTGAAGAAAATGTAGCAGAAAATGCACCACTCCAGCCAGTGTAGTTCAGTTCCCCACATGACAGTTCCTGCTGCGGTTGCTTGTATCTCTCAGAAATGGCTGTTCACTGTGATCCATAGCTGGTCACTACCAAGCATACTGAAAAATCAAATCAAAAAGAGCCAAATACTCTACCTCTGAGTCTTCTCTTTGCAAACCCATAAAATAATGCCCACAGTGTTTGCAAATGTGCATAAGACTGCATGGTGCCCCTGGAG
>PVLD010025707.1:0-23301 GCA_004027595.1 Dinomys branickii
GAACCATGTTAGCCCTCCTGCATATATGCATATTCATATATATTCCTCTATACATACATACATACATTTTTGTCTTTTTCTTTTCTACTTTCCTTCATCCCATCTGTTCTTTGTTTTAGAACAGATTTCCTTCATGTCTCTTAGTTTATATTCCCACCCTCGGGTTCTTACACCAGTGATACAATACGTTGCCTGCACAAGGATACATCGATCTTGGTTGGAAGCTGTTTTGTTGTAGAACCTGTAGTATTTCACTCTAAGCTTTTCTCAATTAGATGGTTTGTGTTGAGAAGTCTGCTGTGATTCTGATGGGCTTTCCTTTAGAGGTGATCTGTTTCTTTTCTGTAGCAGCTTTTAATATTCTGTTCTTTTGCTAGAAATCTGGGATCTTGATTATTATATGTCTGGGTGTAGTTTTATTATGGTTATGACTAGTAGGAGTTCTATATACATCATTTACCTTTATCTCAGGTTCTGTTTCCATGCTTGGGAATTTTTTTGCTATTATTTCTGGAAATATTCTTTTTATGTCATTTGTTGCCCCCTGCAGTTTCATTGACTCCTATTACTCGGACATTATTTCCCTTTACCTCATCTTGCAGCTGTTGAATTGATTTTTCTTGGATCCTTGTTGATTTTAAGAGATCCTTCATTTCACGATCACTAGCTGCCATGCTGTCTTTGAGATCTGAAATTCTATCTTTGGCTTGATTCAATCAGTTTTGCAAGCTTTGAATGGAAGTTTTGATTTCCTAGAAATCTCTTTGCATCTGTTTCATGTGTTCTGATTCATTCCTACATTGCTCGTGTAATGTTTCCATGTGTTACCTATGTTCCTCTATTTTTTTATCTGTTTCTTCTCTAGATGTGCAGAACATTTCCTTCATTATTATTGTCATTTCATTTTTTGCCTGAGAGATTATGTCTGATCTGATCTCTTCTATGGCCTGATGGAGTTGTTTCTTTACTTTTGCTGCAATAATTTCAGCAATTTCAGGTGTGTGTTTACCAAGTTCTCCTATGTTGGTGTCTCCTGGACTTGTTCTGAGTGGGGTAGCATTCTGAGATTGCATTTTAGCCATGTTTGTCATGTTTGATGCTGGAGGCAGAATGCTGAGTCTCCCTCTTCTCTGCCAGTTCAGCAAAGGTCACTAGTGACCCTAGGTTTCCTGGTGGGCAGGCCTGCCCCTCAGTGTCTGCTGAGATGCCCTACTTAGGCTGGGGTTCTCCAGTAAATGGTGAAGTGTACCTAGTTCTCCCAGGGCTCAGACATGAACTGTGATGTCAGTTGATGGCAGATGGTTTGTTCCATCGGTCCCTGGCAGTTCAGGGCACGTGTATGACCCAGAATCTGGTTGCACTGGTGGCGCAATCCCAGACCAGTGGTCCTGTGACCGTAGGCTGTTCAGGATTCAGGGAAAACCCAGACACGAACTGCAGGGTCAACAGTTTGTGGACCACCTGATTCTAGGTCTTCAGTCAGTTCAGGACATGCATAGGATCCAGACATGGGCCACACCAACAGTGATTGCAGACTGCCTGTGTGTGCGACCACCTGGAGGGCATGGTGCAAGTGAAGCCCAGACCAGAACCACGGTCTCAGCAGCTCCTGGAGTGCCTACACCCAAACCTTACTCAGTGCTGGGCATGTGCAGGGAGGGCCCATGCACGAACCCAGGTGAGAGCAGTTCGCAGGGCTTCTGAGTGAGGATCTCCTGTCTGCACCAGGCTCACAGAGGGCAGAGACTCTTGTTGACTAGGAATTTAAACTGAGCTCACTTATTTTTTTTCCTTCCTTCCTTTTTTTTTTTTTTTTTTTTTGAGACAGAGTCTTACTATGTAGTTCAGCCTGGCCTTGAATTCACTATGTAGCCCAAGCTGGTCTGGAACTCACAGTGATTGGTCCTCCTGCCACAGCCTCCAAAGTTCTGAGATTACAGATGTGTCCACCATGCCCAGATTCAGCTCAGCTTAGTGACCAGGACTTTCTGATAATATTTGTTCTGCTCTAAAGACCCTGATACTGCTTGGGCTGTCAGGGACATAGAGTCTGTCTGACAAGTTGAAGCCATAGGATTTTCTCTGTGCAGCTCACCACTCACCCAAGCCAGTGTCCCAAGATCTGTTTCTGTGTGTGTTTGCCCTGTCCCACATGTACAGTTAAACATTAAGAGAAGATCACAAATTTAAACTGGGGTATAGCTCAGCAGCACAGTACCTGCCTGGCAAGTGAAAGGTTGTGAGTTGAGTTCCCTGTACCCTGTCAAAATAATAAATAAATAAAAATTAAAAAGAGAAGACATTTGCACCCATGTTTATAGCAGCACAATTTGACATAGCTAAATTTTGGAAACAACCCAAATGCCCATCAACTGAGGAATGGATAAAAACGATGTGGTATTTCTATATAATGGAGTACTACTCAGCTATAGAAAAGATACTCTTGAGGCTCTAATAGGTAAATAGATGCACCTAGAGACCATACTCATAAGTGAAATAAATTGGACTCATATGTGTAAACATCACATTGTCTCCCTGGTGTAAGAATATGGAATAGTAAATACAACCCAAAATGTACAATAGATAATAAGAAAGGAAGAGACACTGCTCAAAGGAAGGAGTAACTGGGATGAGGGAAAGAAGAAAACATACTAAGGTAAATTTTATATATACATATATTTTTAATATATTATATATTTATATATTTTATATTGTGTGTGTGTGTGTATATATATATATATATATATATATATATACACACACACACACACATGGGTGGATGGTATAACTGTACTGTTGGTGTCTGATGGTTTATTGTGAACAGTTAATGTTTAAAAGTTTTTTTGCCCTACTATTTTGACCAGTTTTGCATGCTTGTATCTGGTAATCTGAGCAATTTATGTGACCACAACAATTTGCAGTCTAACAACCAATGGTGAATTCCTACAATCCTGCCTAGTGCCACTGTGTGTTATCTCTAATGTTCTTTTAAATTATTATTTTCTTATTCTCTTTAATGATTTGATCAATCTTCTATTTTTACATCTGGTAATGTGAGCAACTGTGTTGAAGATAACAATATGTAATATAGCAACCACTGTTAATCCCCATCATTTGGTTTGAAACCCTGTATCCTTTCTAATGTCCTTGCTTTGTGTTGTTTGTATTCTGCTTTTGTTCTTTTTATTTTTGTACTATTTTCTTTGAAATAAAAAGAAATTTTAAAAAAAGCGAGAAGAACTTTAACTATGGCAGAGTGAATGGGAATAGATTCTTCAAAACCTTTACCAGAGTTTCCTAATGAGACTTGCAAGTTTGGTGTAAATTTCAGAATAACTGTGGTCTGCTGTGCTTTCCCCCACTTAAGTCCTATTTGCCGCTTTGTGCTGGTGCTTCTGAGTGCATTTACTTGTCCTTCTCTCAAACGTGGCCTTGGATGGGCCCTTGGCTGTCTCATTTCCAGTGAGAAGAACTGAGGAGGAGGTAATGCACACTGTTTCCTCCCTGCTTCGTCTTTGGAGGCTGAGATAGGTTGCCATACTATTGTCAGAGATGGCAGGAACTTCTGTCTCCTTCCTACCAGATTCAGAGGGATGTGGGCATTTTTATTAACCTTTAAGATGCAGCTGGGGAATGGGCTGGCTCTCCTTTTGGTCCTTTCTTAGTGGAGATTTCTGAAAGGGAGATGCTTTTTGAATGTGTACTCTATACATGGCAGACATTCATCAATATCTCTTAGTGTATGGTCTTTTCTACACTGTGTTCTTTAGTTTGGAATCTGGCAGGCATCTTTTTCAGATGTTGCACAGGTGAATTATAACCACTTACTCCCAGGTCCCACAAGTTGCTTTCTTCACCCAGAAGATGCAGACCCTCCTGATATGCTCATGTTCTGCCTTCTGGTTATTTCCCATGTGTCCTACCTGGTTCCCCCATTAAATTGTAAATTTAGTAAGGGCAAGTTCTGAGCCCTATATTTTTTTAGTCTTCATGAGTGTAAGGCCATGTATACACAAAAAACAAGGGCAATATGGTTAGAAATAGTGTCTCTGGAATTAGTCAACCTGAATTTAAGTTGTGACTCTGACTCCACCACAGAGTGGCAGGTTTTTAACTTCCTAATTATCTTGTATGTAAACTGGGAAGAAAGGTGTTGTTGGAGGCACTAAATGAGCGCTGCCCTCAGCACAGTCCCAATGGGCGTGAGCCCTGCTGTCCTCACTCTGGCCATTTAGTACCTGCTTTGTGGAGGGACTGGTTTCTACCTCCTCCTGCCCTTTGGTGGCGTCCCACCCAGGAGTGCGTGTAGCAGTATGAATGTGAGTATAGTTAGCTCTCCTATCTGCAGATTTTGCAACTGCAGATTCAACCAAATGTAGATCGGAAGTATTGGGGGAAAAATGTGTCCATAGTGAACATGAACAGATTTTATTCCCTTGCCACCATTCCCCACACAAGGCAGCATAACAACTATCTATGTAGCATGTACATCACATTATTTATTATAAGTGATCTAGAAATTATTTAAAGTAAAAAAGGGGATTTGTATGGGCTATCTTGTACCATTTTACTTGCTATCATGTATCTGCTCTTGAATATCTGCAGATCTGGGGCTTCTAGAACCCCTCCTGCAGGCATACTCTCTCAATCTATGATATGATAGTTTAAACAGTTCTTCCCCATGTATTGAAAGAATATATTACTTGTCCAATTAATTCTTTGGTGTCACATTTTAATTTTTTTTTGGAGGCCTTGGTCAGAATGGCCCAGTTAGTTTCTATTTGCACAGCTGTGCCGCGAAGAATGGATGAGTGGAAGGCGTTAACGCGGGCTAATGCCTGCTGACTAACTATATTGGTATCCTCCTCCTCTTGGTAGAGAAAAATTAAAACCTCACCCCTTATCCAGTTACACGCATTTTCCCTCTCTCCTGCTTTCAGTTTTTGGCTCAACAAAGTAGAATATTTTGGCAAGTGGCTAAAGTCTCCTGGTTAAACACTGATTGGAAGTGTTTATCTTTTCTGAAAAAATTTTCTCCCTGCTGAATTTTAGGGAGTTTAGATACCTATCCTGAAAGTTAAGTTCATGGCCTGCTTCTGCCGCCAGACTCTTCCATGTAACCTGAGTTCCATGTGTGCTGAGGTTGGAACTCCCCGAACGCGGTGGGGATGACTAGGGCAGGAATTCCTTTAGCCCCTGTGTTAGCACTTCATTCATTCCTCTCCCCTAAGCCACAAGAGAATTAACTGCAGAAGAATAAGTATGCCAAAATAAGGAAAAAGAATTTCAGATTGAATAAAAAGCCAAGCATAAAAATGAAAAGAATGAATCAAAACATAAAGAAAAAGAATAAACATTATATTTTTTAAAAATCAGACTAGAAAACTTCAAAGAGGGAAGTCAAAACCAGCTTCTGTATTCTGCCTTCTTCCTTCTGAAATGCACCTTCATGATACATTATTTATTGTTAAGCACAGAAAATTAAACTTAAGAGGAAATTATACTTTTTGAGTGTTGAAGAATATCTTTGTTGTTATATGTGTCCTTGATTCAATGTTTTGTGTCATTCAAATTGAAATGAAATCAATCTTAGGAGATATAATGCTGTTTTGTTAAAGGGACCCATTGATAATAAATTCACTTTCTAAATTACAAATTTTATGAATAATCAAATATTTACTGAGTCCTACTGTCCAGTGCATGTAAGAAATGGCTATTGAAGTAACAGCACAAAAGCCAGAAGTGGTGCTCCTGCCTTAGCACTTGGAAGGCTGAGGCGGGAGGATTGCTATGAGTTTGAGGTCAGCCTAGGCTGCAGAGTGAATTCTAGGCCAGGTTCAACTGCACAGTGAAAGCCTGTCTCAAAAAAAAAAAAATAAAAAAAGACAAAAGGAGAGAAAGGAAGAAGGAAGGAAGGGAAGAAGGAAAAAAGAATAACGTGGGTGGCTTGCTGGTTTAGAAATTTGGTTGCCAGGGAGCTCAGGGACAATTTGGACCTTGAAATAATTAAAATTTCATTGGGTGCTTAGGCTACACTGTTGTTGGTGAGCTGTGAAGCTGCCCCTTCCATTGTTGAGGGTTTTATGTGGTTTTAATACATGAGTATAGGAGGCGATGGCCCCTTACTGCTGAGCATGTCAAGGAGAATCCAGCCCCAACACTGCTGTGTGCAGTTTAGTCATGCCTAGTGCATCAATGGAAAATGTGATGGGCTGTCCAAGGCCAGCCCTGTGATGATTGTACTACTTTCCTTTTTGAACTACATCAGGACAGTGGAGAATAAATTTACTTCTCCCACTCTGTGATTAAGCCAGGTCTTTGGCTAGGACTCAGTAAAGGATGGAAAAAACCCCTTGGCCTTGGACTCTGGTTTTGAGGTGAATATATTCACGTCTGCTCATGTTCTCATAATAACCTTGGGACAGTGTCAGCATTAGGGTTTTTCCCCTTTCTCCTTGATGTCCTACATCATGGAATTAGCAGCTAGAAAAATCCCATTCTTTAGAAGGGGCCGTGGTTAGTATGTGACTTGAAAAGAATCAGAGCCAGTGGGCAAAAGCCAGAACACACCCCACACTTTACACAGGAGTGACTTAGGCTGCCCATAGAATGACCACTGAATTGCCATGAGCCATAGGAGTTTCCCTCCTCTGTGGGTGCTGATTCAAGTGTAACAGTATCCTGGGGTTTGTAACATCTTGGGATAGTGGAAAGGTTTCCACTGTGGGTATCAGGTGACTCAATATTCAAAGATTTGCAGTGGCGATGTGGGGTTGGGGTTGACTATCCTCTGACCCCCATGACTAGACTAATGATGGCTCAGGCAGGCACCCCCAGAAAGCTACACACCAGTTTTGGGCTCATTTTGTTGCCCTGAAGATTCCTATGATACCCACGTGGGACCTTTTCAGTGGTTCATTGTCGGAGAAGCTGGCCTGTATACATTCAGTGTTTTACGCTATTTACAGGTCCTGCAGAACTCAGGCAACTGAGCCCCTAACCCCTGCACATGGCCCCTACTTTGAATCACAGACCCCCCCTTATTTTATGCTCTCACCCCTCACACCATCAGAAAGCACAGCAGAAAACTAACTCATCCTTCAGCAACATGAAAACCTGCACTCCCCTTCCAAGGATAAGCAGTACCCCATCACCTTTGAAACACCACAGCAGATCTCTCAGGAGAAAAGATGTTCTGATTTTGTCTTCCTTTAAAAACAGCTATATTAAGGTATAATTCTCACACAGCACAATGCACCCACTTAAAGTATATTCAAGGATATGTGCAGCCTTCCCCACAGAATATTCTCATCACTTTGAGAAGAATCGCTGTGTCCCTTAGCACCTCCTACCTCTTGCCTCTTCTCTAGCCCTAAGCGGCCAGTGATCTACTTTCTTGTTTCTATAAATTTTCTAGGCTTTCGTATGAATGGACTTAAAGTATAGTCTTTTGTGACAGGCTCCTTTGACTTAGCAAAATGTTTTCAAGACTCATTTTTATCTATACTGCAGCATGTATCATTGCATTCAGTGTTTTTCATCACCAAACAATATTCTATTCTGTGGATATGCCACATTTTATCCATTCATTCATTGTTGGACATTGGGTTGTTTTTACTGTTTGGCTATTATAAATAATATTCCTGTGACCATTCAAGTACAAGTTTTTGTGAGGATATTTATTTTCATTTCTCTTAGGTGTGTACCTAGGAGTGGGTTGTTGGGTCATGTAGCTGTGTTTGATATTTTGAGGAACTGTGAGACTATTTTCCAAAACAACAACACTACTTTACATTCCCCCCAAGTAGTACACAATGGTTCCATTTCTCTATGTCCTGACCAGCATTTCTTAGTGTCTTTTGGATTATATTCATCCGAGTGGTATTAAGGGATATTTCATTGTAATTTTGATTTGCATTTTACTGGTGGTTAATGATGTCAGCATTTTTTCATATGCTAATTGGACAATTGTTTATTTTGTTTTTGGCCTTTTTGAGACAGGGTTGTGTTATGCAGTTCAGGCTGGCCTAGAGCTTATTTTGTAGTCCAGGCTGGCCTTGAATTTACAACAATCCTCCTGTCTCAGCCTCCCAAGTGCTGGGATTACAGGTGTGCGCCACAATACCTTACTTCTTTTGCCATTTTTAAACTGAGTTTTCTTTTTTCTTTTTGAGTTTTTATGTAGGGTAAATAAAAGTCCATTAATAGATATATGATTTGCAATATATATTTAAAGGTATAGACATAGATATAATAAAAGTCAAGAAAGTGGCAAAAGAGTTTATCATTTCAACGCACAATGAAACTTGTTAAACATGTTTTTTGGATATGAGTCTTGTCAGTTTTTCTCAGATTTTCCCACATGCAACAACTGCCAAGTAAGTTTTATTATTAAATATTCCTCTCCCCCATATTCTCCTCAATCTTTAATTTTTGTACTATTTTTTGTTTCTCCTCCCCTTTGGCCTAACCTTTTAATCATATAGATAATTTTTACTATTATCAAAATTCTGTACCACAGAGCTGGGAACCAAGTTTTCAGTCTGCAAACTTGTGCATAACTAAAGAGGCATCCAACCCCGATGGTCAAGGAGAAAGCTCCCAACTAGTAATACTGTACTCCACTGTGCACAAGTATACGCAGAGCCAGAGTTAGAGCGAGGCAAGTGCAGTGCCCAGGATGCAGGACTTAAGGAGGCCCTACCCTCTCCGGTCTCTCAAGTGCCAACCTTGGACTGATCAGTGAAAATACCCCCTTAAACTTAGAGTGCAGAACAATTCACTTGTCTCACCCTAGTCCCAGCCCTGGGTACAAAGTTAGAGGAGAATCTAGTTTAGAGATCTTCCTACTTCCTGAACAGGTTTGCCTGAATCTCCCATGTACCTCAGTATAGTTATTCTTAAAGTACAAGCAAAAGGCAGCTTCTACATTTTTAAAGCATTGAGACAGGTTGAAAGAAAATTTCATGTAATACGAAATTCACATCTCAGCATTCGTAAGTGAAGGCTGTTGGAACATAGTCACCCTCCCCCTTGCTGCGTCATCTGTAGCTGCCCTCATGCTCTAGTGTTGGGATTGAGTAACTGTGACAGAGGGTGCGCAGCTTACAAGGACTGAAATGTTTATTATTTGGTCCTCCCCAGCAGAATTTTGCCTCCCCCTGCTCAGACATTCCTCTCTACCTGAGGTGGGCCTCACATCCTCTTGGTGGTCTTCCTTTCAGCCCTTCACTCCAACCCTTGTTCCTGGTCCAGAAATTCTCTGAGAGTCAGTGCTCAACACATTTTTCTTGAGTTATTTCCCAGATTACAAAGAAAGAAAAACAGTTTCTACCCACTCCTAATGTCTCCTTCTGTCCTTCCCAGACTCAGTGCAAGCATGTTAATTGTTCTCCCCCGACCCTTGAGGTTGGAACCAGCTCCTTGTACAATGCGTGGACAGAATCAAGATTTCCCACTGAAAGCCAGAAAGGTCTTTTTCAGGCCTGTGGACCCAGGCATCCATGCTTTTCGTCTCCCAGACTTGGCCTGAAAGATGAAAAAAAAATCACTTTTGCACCTCTCTATCTCTAGCTCCAGTTTTCCACTGATTGTAAAAACTCTTAGGCAAGTTTCCAGATGTTTTATCCTTTACAGGAGAGGACCTGAGTCTACTGCATGCTGAAGTCAATAGTGGAGATAGAAGCCTCTTTATCTGAAGCTCTGTCCCTGCTCTTCAGAACACCTAATCCTTACTAGGCAAAGTTTCCACATGGACCAGAGGAATCCAGCTTCTATTTCTCAGTTGTCAGCAAAGAGAAGGGTGGTGGTCAACGGATGCAGTGATGTCAAACCTTTTAGAGTTTTCAGTGATACAAACAGCCTGCTGCGGCACATGTGCCATAGGTTTCCCTCACTGGTAGGAATAACGTGCTGTGCCTGTAAGGTGGCAGACTCATTCTCGGGGTTTGGCCAGTTTCTTCAAACTATCTGATCCTGAAACTCTTAACAGTAGTCCTGAGACAGACCTACCTTTCTTAAAAAGACCCAAGTACAAATTTTAGCTTTCTTATCTTTCAACCTTCCCATTCACTGATTGTGTGACCCTGAACAAGTTATTTAGGGCCTGGGATTTTACTTCCTTTGCATACAAAAAAGAGTGAGGGTAGTTGTGTGTGCATTTATTGGCTGTCCTGTGTCAGATACAATGTGTGTAATTTGCATATGAAATTTAACAAATTGTAAGTTGCACACGTGTCCTGTCAACTCTACAAAACCTTCCATCTCTGGCTTTTTTTTTTTTTTTAATAAGAAAAGAACAAAAACAAAGACAAAAACAAAACAACACAAAAACTATAAAAACAATACAAAATTTCAAAACAAGATGATAGGAAATCAACAATGGTTGTACTACTTACTGTTATCTTCAGAGTAATTGCTCAGATTACCAGATCTACATATGCAAGATTGATCAAACAATTAAACATTAACTGTTCCTTTCAATAAGCCGATAGAAATTAGTATAATTATCTTAGAGCTATCTTTTGTGTGTGTGTGCCTTTTCCCTTCCTTCTTTCTTTTCTTCTTTCCCTCATCTCGGTTGTTTTTTCCTATTGAGCAGTTTCTTTCCCTTTCACAATATCTATTTTACCTTTTCTGGCTTCTGGGTTTAGATCTTGACCTTGGATGTTGGGCTGAGTAAATATTCTGTCTTGTCACCCATGAGCATTTGCTATAGTGGAAAGGCAGAGGAGTTGCTGTTCATCATCTGCTAAGCCCTAGAAAGGTAAAAAGCACTTGCTAGGTGCTTGCTGTGTGCTAGGCCCTGTTTCTTTTCTCTCCTTTTATTCTTATTGTTGCTGCCTGCAATACCTGCCTATTCTCAAGGCAGGTATTATAAAGTCCTCTTTGCTTGCTCGGTGCTCAGTACAGGTAACATGACCAAGGTTACAGTGTCAGAACTTGTACTGGCTGCCTCTCAAGTCCACTCCCAAACCACTCCTCAGAATTGCCTCGGGAAGGTTCTGATGCAACTCATTCCTGTAACTTGGCAGAGGCTTGCTCTCTCTTATTAACCATGAAAATGTTGAGCTGGATGAGTCCTTAAAACCCTTCTTTTTTCAGAGTAAGCTAGGTGTGACCTTTGGATGAAATGGGAGATGCAGAAAACAATACCAATTCTTAATGTAAGGGGAGCATTGCCTATTGCAATGGCTAAGATTTATTTTTATGACTCAGCCTGCTAGAGGGAGGAAACCAAGCCCAAAGGTTTGAATGTTTTTACTGAATTGCTGTACTTTAGAAGTGCACATTCAAAATTTTATAAGTAAGCAAGCAAGAACAAAGTCCAAAGCAAACTGCACACATCTGAGCCAGAATCTATAGCTTACTCACAATCTTGCTTGGGAGTGTCATTTAGGATTTCCCCATTTTAAAGTTTTTTCTGCTATTCAAGGGTTCTGACCAACTGACCTGAGGATGAAAAGCATAACTATGGCACTTCTTTGCACAGTCGTGCTGTTAAGATTAAAGTGTTACCTACTTCACAAGGTTGGGAGGTGGGAGGAAAATGTTGGAGCTTACAGATTCAAGCAAAACGCAAATATCAACTCTCCCTACAACTGTAACTTTACCCTTTTTATTCCATGCTCTTAAGTATTCCGAGTGAGGAACCCTGGGGAAAGGGGACGCGAAAGTACTTTAGAGGTGTGAGGTAAAGTTACAGGCAGCCAATTTCCCTTTCATAAATGCTGCAAGCATCAAGCTCAACCTGCTTACCGAACACAGCTCTTAGGTTTTCTTTTCCTGGTGCTGGAGTGAAATAACTTCATTTTCAGCTTGAGATTAGATCATTTTTATCACTGACACCTACTTTATCTTATCCCTATTATTTAATGTACTAAGGAATCAATTTGTAGTAGACCATGCTGAGTACGATAGTTTCAGAGAGATTTAGTACCCAATTATAAACAGTGACACTTTAACAGTAAATGAGATGTGCCGCAGGAGCCGGAGTGTGGGAGTTTGGCAGCTGGAAAACCTCACGGCTTCAGTTTTTCCAGATTGTGCACCTTCCATCAAATAGTAATTTCTTAGCCTTGAAAAATTCTCTTGTGGAACCATGGAAAAGTTCATTTGAGTTCTAAATTGTTCAGTAGCAAATACATTATTTTCTTCTTTAATGAGACCCAGAAAATGGTTCAGGACCTGGGTGCATCAGCCAGTTTTCCTTCAGATGGCCACAAACCAAATACGGGCACCATAATGATAGTGTGGCTCTGGCATTACTGATCTTTTTGTGAAGAGAATGCCATTATTATGGCGACCACGTTTTCTTTTCTTTTTTTTTTTTCTTTTTTGGTATCAAAAACCTCACACTTGCCAGGGAGGTGCTGTGTTAAATCCCTGGTCCCGGTGTCCATATTTTCTAAATAAAAGTTGAGAGCTTTTTAGAGGGAAGAGGATAGAATTTGAAATTGAGACTGACCCGGAAATCCAGAATGAACGGTCATGGCAGTCACTGGTCACAAGAGGAACTAAAGAGAGTGTGAGTTGACCAGTGTACATCTGGTTTTGTTTTCTAGCAACGTCAGGAGTCTCAAGATGAGTGATGTAATAGTAGTGACACAAAGCTATCATTCACATATAAAGACAGCACGTTAGAAGCCTTAAGTATGCGGTGACTTTTTCTTAGAGTTTTTGTTATTGTGAATTTTACCAAACACATTTGGTAGCTACCATACTTTGGATGAGGAAAGATCATGAAATGTATTTATCTTTAACATCAGAACAAACTAAATAAGGATCAACTAAATAAAGGCTGTCCCATTCCAAGGGATCACTTTGAAAGGCTGCTCCCATTTTCTGTTTATGCTGCTATTGTGCAGGATATTTTAGTCCTTTGAATTTGGACTGGGACTTTAGAAACAATCCATTCAAGCATTCTGCCTAATACTAGCTTGGGTAGAATATCATAGATGTGTGACTAGGAAAGTTAGGGCTTACTCTAGTGGGGGTCTTATAAACTGACAACATGGACAGAGGTGTTCTGGGAATGTTTGGAGCATAGGTATCATGATTAGTCATACATACAACGCAAACTTGGCCATGGATTCAGTCTTGCCCACTGCCTTCCTTTGGTAGTTCAAAGGCTCCCACAAACACACACTGGCTTGGATTGGACTGAGCTTCATGGCCATGAAGCTTGTGCTGGAGAGCAGATTGGAATTTAACTGCATGTCTCCTCCCTTTCTTAGCCCACTGCCTCTCTACAGGACACAACACACCCAAACATACATGGTGATACAGGGTGGCACCAACATACACAATGATATGGGGCAGCACTCCATGAAACAGAATCAGAAGAGCTACCAAAGCCAAAGGCTACACCTGTTTTTCCAATGGATTCAACTGTTGTACACTCAGCACAGTGGAATTCGTTGAGTTCCAATGGCCTGAACTATAAAGAAATTAAAACAGTCCAGGAGAATCCCTTTCTGTGCAAATATAAGTATTTGATAACCTTAAGAACAATAGAATTTTGAGTTGGAAATCCCTTTACAGAAGTGTCTTCAGCCTCTCACTTTGTAGTTAAAGCAGCTAGAACCCTAGGCAGGTGAAGATACTTGTCTGGGTTCACATGGCTAGTGATGGAAGTCCCAAATCTGAATTTATCCTCTATATTTAAAAAATTCTAATAGAAACAGTTGAATTGTAGTTGCTCTGTTAATTTCACACTAATACTTTTCAGATTCCTTGGATGCATAGACTCTCAGGCCATAGCACCAGCCCTGGAAGAGTTCCTGGTGAGTGGTAGAAGCAGTATGCCTGAGCTGTCTCTCATTTCTTCCCCAACTTCCCCAAGTGTAGATAGCCTTGGTTGCTACGTAGTTTGTGAGGTTTGTCCAACTTTCTCTGTCCCATTCTGGCCTTCATGATGTATCAGTCTGCAGTTCTTTAAGGAGCTGGCTCATCTTGTTGCAATAAGATTGTCAATTCTTTAAGTACTCAGAAGTGCCCTTTTAACATGCGTGTAGCCAGGTTTTGTGAGTTCATTTCTCCCATTAGTCTAGCTTCCTTCCATCCTTCACTTGGCAGGTAGCTCTCTCTAGTTAATGATCATAAGTTCTTCAAAGCATGCCGTGCAGTCACGGATCCTCCCAGTCTCTTAGGAAGATATTTTCCCTTGTTATTTTCTCTGATTTATAGGAAGCAGATACAAATGTGAGACACTCAGTGCAGCAGGAGTGACGAGACCTGGCCCATGAAGAGCCCAAATGGTCTCGCCTGCGTGGAAGCAAGCCAGGAATCCCAGGCTCATAAAGCATAGCACTAGAAGGTCTTTAGAGACCATCAGGTCCAAGTTTTCATTTTACAAAGAAAACTGGAGCCTAAAGACAGATAATGATCTTATCCCTGTCTGGTCAGACATCAACTTGAGAGCCAGGTCGGAACCCAGGTTGCTCTCCAGCCAGTTTCCTTACCCTTGGCCAGGACGCAAACACTGTTTCTGACCCCAGGGGTGTGGAGCTGAGCTGATGGGGTTATAACAAGTAAGTTACTGAGAGCTCAGGCTGCATAATGGTTAGGAGTATGATCCTGGCAGCCAGTCTGCCTAGTTTCAAATTCTGACCCTGCATTTACCAAGTACTATGACCCAGGCAAGTTATTTAACCTTTCTGTTCCTTTATATATTTGTAAAGTGGAGTTAATACTTTAACCTACCTCTCAGGTTTTTGTAAAGATTAATAATTTTTTGTATTAAATCTTAACATATAATAACAAAAATGTTCTAAATTTTAAGCAAATAGAACAGTACCTGGCACTATGTAACTGTTTTCTTTGATTCTTAAACCTCATCTTTAGCCACAGTGCTATATTACCATCAGGTAAACCCAGATTTTCTCCAGGGGCTCTGCTGGTGTAGTATTAATTGTGGGACAGTATCTAAGCCTTGAAAAGAGCAGCAGGAGAATTTGGGTAACCTGAGAAGACTTCCTGGAAGAGGTGGGTTATCAGCTCTTGCCAGGAGCTATAACTGGTCCTCTTCTACCTAGAGAAGGCAAAATGTTCTATCATAAGAAATGGACCAACTTCCTCGCTTGCTCCTGCATCCACAAGAATTATTTTAAGTATAATGTTGATTTCAGAGGCCCTTTGCCATTTTTATCTTAGCCATTTCTTTCCCTACCCTGCTTTTTATTACTTCTCATAAAGTTTAAAGGATGCAATTACTCCCACTAGAACTGGAATTTGCCAGTTTTATTTTTGAAATGGCTATTGTAAAAATTGCCTTCTGTACTTGTAAGAAGTTGCTGATGACATCTGTTGATGTATGGCAAAGAAGAACAGTTTATCAATTTGCTTAAATAAGGGGCTGGTCATTCTCAGTAATGAAATAAGCAAGCACCCATAAACTTAGCCAGTTACAAATCAAGCTGCAACCTTGACGAACCTCTTATCTACTACATAGGTCTTCTCTTGGTCACGCCTAAGCTTTACTTGTCCCCTTACCCCCTAGGTACCACCATGCTGAGTCTTGTTTCTGGTAATACATTACTTTACTTTTGATACAGTGTTACTGCTTTTGCATAAAAGCAGTACATTTTCACTAAATACCAATGAAATCAAGTAGGTAATTTTTATGTGAATTCAGATTTTTAAATTTAAGTTGTTTTGAACTTTATGTAAAATACACTGTGTGTAATCTCAGGTTTTCTTTTTACACAACAGTATATTTCTAAGTTCCATTTATTCTGTTGTGTGTTAATATAATTTATTTGTGTTTACTGTGGAACAACATTCCTGTGTGTGGATATACTGTAATATCCTCATGCAGTTTCTGGTCAGTGGACTTTTAGATTATTCCCATGGTTTTATAATTTTAAACACTTTGTCCATGGTCAGTTTTGTATGTGTTGGTTATTATAGATGTCCCAAATTTTCTTTTGGTTATATACCAATCCACAGAATTGTTGGAACATAGGATATGTGAATGTTAACTGGGGAGATGCTGAACTATTTTCTAAAGTCATTGTACCAGTTTACACTGCCCCCGCCACCCTCAATGATTTATAGAAAAGATTTTGGATTTATGTCTTCTCTAATACTTGATATTTTTAACTTATTATCTTGCCAATCAAATTATCAAATGGGTTAAAGAAGGTATATCTCTGTGGTAAATTTTGCATTTACCTAATCACTGATGTTTACCATATTTTCATGGGCCATGTTTTTTTCTGTGAAATGTTTCAGGTATTTTGTCCATTTTCTGTTTTTTTTTTTATTGCTTTGTAGTATTTAAAAATATTCATAATATCTGGTTTTTGTTTGCATATATTACTAATGTTTTCTCCAAGTTTTACATTGTCTTTTCAGTAAGATTTCATTGGATAAAATTTGTTGAACATTTACTTTATAATCAGTGCTTTTTGTTAAAATTTTTTTTCTACATGAAGTCTAAGATATTCACTTCTATTTTTTACTGGAAGCTTTAATAAGATTCTACACATGCATGTGTCTTCTGTGAGTCTACTACACTAGTTCATTGGGATTTTTTGTTGTTGTTGTTTTTTGTTTTGTTTTGTTTTTTGAGATAGGGTCTTGCTATGTAGTTCAGGCTGGTCTTGAACTTACTGTGTAGGCGAAGCTGTCTCAAACTTGAGGCACTCCTCCTGCCTCAGCCTCCAGAGTTCTGGGAGGACTCACGGATTGTGCATTGGTTTTTGTCTATCATTGTCACAGTGACATTTAGAAGTCCTAACTTCTTTTAAGAAGTATCATTATTATTCTTGGCCCTCTACATACATGTTCCTCTTTAAATTATTATTAAATTATAACACACGGGCTGGGGATATAGCTCAGTGGAATAAGCGCTTGCCTAGCAAGCGCAGGGTCCTGAGTTCGATCCCCAGTACCGCAAAAAAAAAAAAAAAATTATAACACACCTGTAGATAGATATATAAACCATACAAAATATACAAGTAAGTGTATTTCATAAAGTAAATACAGAGATTTAACCACAGTTAAATTTGTTGTACCAAAATCAACAAATGGAACATTGTCACCCCAGAAACCTTCATTCATCTCCCTCCAGTCTCTTTTTCTCCACCTCCCACAAAAACAGCCAGTCCTATCTGCTGACACCACCGATTTATTTAGTGTGTTTGAACTATGTGCATAAGTTCCTTATATGTACTGTTCTTTATGGCTAGTTTTACATCCATATCGTGTCTGTGAGCTTTACTGTGTAGTTGCAGCTATGCATTCTCCTTGCTATTCTCTGTTCTATTCATGAGTATACTACTCTTCCCAGGCCCCTGTTAACAGTCAATTAATTGGGTTATTCCCAGTTTAGGGCTGTTTTGAATATACTAGTCTGTTTCCTACTAACCTCCAAGCCCTGGCCTAAGCTGGCTCCTGCCCCTTCTACTATTTAAGATCCTGCTATTTTACAAAACCTAAGCATGCCCTGTCCCTTTGGTTAAGTGCTTTTAGACTACCCAATCTACCAAATTCTTCTCTATCAGGATATCTAACCTTGTAGCATATGCCTTAAACTCTTAAATACAATTCTAGAAAGAATTTTGGAAAAAAAAGGTTTGAGAAATAATTGTTATCTAGTAATTATGAACTAATAGGGTCTAACTATCTGCCAAGAAGGAATTTGAGTAGTTTTTCTGAAACATGTAAACACTATATTCACTTCTAGGCATATGCAAGGGAAAGTGGGAGAAGACAGCTTCCAAGAGCTTATGCACATCAAGGAGGTAACTGGCATAACTATTTGCCATTTGGTTACTCTTCTGTAAGCCAGATATATAGCATGAAGTGTTGGAAAAAATGAACAAGGTTGTTAATGATCTATGGATTTCTGTTCTTAACTGTTGCCAGTTTATAAAATACAGTAGTTGGAAGAAACTGAGTACTTGTTAGTATTTTAGTTTATTTTAACACTGCCAAGTGACTAGATAATGAATACATATTGACAAATTCTTCTCAATTCCCTTTTCAGATTAGGACTTCTGGAAACCAAAAGGCTCTGTGAATTAATGGTGTTTCAAAAATGCGTCATTGCTGGGCATGGTGGTGCAAGCCCATAGTCCCAGTACCTGGGAGGCTGAGGTAGGAAGATCATTGCAAGTTTGAGACCAGCCTGGGCTACAAAGTGAGCTCAAGGCCAACTTGAACTGCATAACAAGACCCTGTCTCAAAAAGACCAAAGAAAAAGTTTTCTTCCTAGGATAAGAGATGTGAATATACTAAATTAGAAAATGTTAAGTAAAAATCAAAACCCAAAGCAAACAAGTAAGATCTTTACAGTACTTAGAAGAAATTGAAATAGTAATTGCAAAAGAGACTCACAATTATTCATGAGTTGGAGCAATTTCATGCTTTAATATTTTGCCAGATGCCTTGGTTTGGGTATATAATCAGACATCTTCATCATTATTGCCCATCTGAAGGAAAACTGATCCATCAGAATAGAAATTATGCTCATCAAAAGGACTCATTACTGTGTAATTTTGGAGCTAACCATATGCCTATCAGAACTGGCTGGACATTTTTGATTATGTGGTCAAACAAGGGTCAGTACTGGAGACCATTGGGCTTATAGAATCATTATTAGGAGACCACTCTCATGAAATCTTAGCCACCTGGATTCTGAGTTGAAATGTGCTGGGACTGAATATAGTTCACAGTTCTTAAAAACAGCTCAGCCTGGTAAACACCTGTATTCTTGTTAATGGGACTGAAATTTAACAGTGACAGGCAGTTGTCTACAGACCTATAGGTAGGCTTTGAGTCATCTGACTCATTACTTGGATCCCTTTATTTGTGTTTTTAAAAATCTTATCTCTCTAGCAAGGCTTAAATTTTGAAAAAAAAATACACCTTTCTTGTAAGGAAAATTTGGTGTACAAAATTTAAAAAATGATTGTTCCTTCTTTCCCTAATTTCTCCTGGTCCCTGTTCTAGTCCCACATTAACTTTATTGGTTCTGGTTCCCAACACTGTCCTATAAATGTTTCTAGGTTTGAAGCTTCTTGAAGAGACAATTTATTACTTAGTTTTGTAACTCTTTCTGTCCAGGATAATGCTTTACACAAAATAGGTCCTTGGTTCATGCTACTTATTGTCTAATGATTGACTTAATAGGGATTGGAATGAAGAGTTCCTGAATGGGAACCCAAAGCCCTGTGAGAAACCAAAAGCCTTTTTTCCAAAATTCATAGTGTTGGTAATTAGAAGTATTGTTAATTGCCTTTGATGGACACAGGAACTGCTATTTTTCTATTACTGCCTTCCTCCTAAATTCAGAGTTGGAAGAGATAAACAAATCTTTGAGGAAAAGATAAGGCATATTTTCTCTGCCCACTTTCTCCTTTTTAGATAATGAAGAATATGTAGAAGAGGAAGCCAAGGAAGCTAGGAGAGGTGCAGTTGATAAATCTGTTACTATGTATTGCCTGACTGTAAAATTTTCTGTGCAGTATTTTTATGGGTAATTTCTTTTACAGATGTTTTTGGTGAAAGTTGAAATAATTCTGGCAAAAACGCATTTAGACTCTGCGTTGCAATTTAAACATACTATATTTTATTTTTTTAATCACAAAGACAGGCAACAGTTCTCCCCCTCTTCTCTCTCTTTTTCAAAAATAAGAAAAAGGAATGAAGAAAGCATGAAATCTCTTTTGTATTTGGACTGAAAAATTAGTTTTTACTTTGGAAATAAAGGTAGTGAACATCTCACTCCTAGCTAACCAGTAGTTACCTTTGAACATGAAGAGCAATAACTTTTGAAGACTTAAAGAATGTAGTTGTAGGTGTGATTCACATTATTTCCCCAAGGTTTCATTTTCAATTTTATTTTATGGTTCTATGACTCCATGACTAAACGTTTATTTGGTGGTTGCAGATTGAAACAGTCTGGACTGGTCTAAGCCATTTGCTATTGCCGATGAATCACTTTGCATTTAAATTTTCCCAGTGAGCCTGAAGTGTACTGTCCCAAGGACCTCTTTCTGAAGGGAAAACTTCTGGAAGGATCTATATTGCTTTGCGTTTTCATAATAGTGGAATGTGTTATTCCTAGGAAGCGGCTAAGAGCTGTGGCTGGAAGGAGTCCTGGATCCCCTGTTAACTAGCTCTGGAGCCAGCGGCACTCTACTTCATCTTCCTAAGCCTCAGTTTTTCTCACCTGTGAACCGAGAATAATGAAAATCACACCTAATCCCGACACTCATGAGGATTAGATCTCTGAAAAAGCTCTAAGTGTGACGCATAGAAATTACTCAGTGAAACATAGCTGCTGCTATTATTATGGACTTTATGACTGCTAGTAATAATACCGAATTCTGAAGTGCTTTAGCAGAAGAGTTGGGTTTCTATATCTGAGCATATATTGTACACATTACCAGAATCTTTATTAGCATGTATGATGTTTTCGCTTTAGTTGCTTCTCCTAGATTGTAAACTTCCTGGCTGAAGGGACAGCTCTTATCCGTTAGCCCTCACATCCCCAAGTAGAACCCACGTTAGCAGGTCCTCAATAAAGGAGGAAGGTATTGGATTGCACTAGGAAGGTAAGGTAGAGGGCCAGGCCCAGCCCACCCCCGTGAGGGCTGTATCTCAGAATTGTCCTCACAGTTGTTGAATGAGGTCGGGCTAGGGTTTGGCCTTTCTCATTCCAACCAGGAATTGGAGTTGCTGAGGTGCTCATCACAAAAGTCAGGGCCAGCCTTCTAGTCTCTGAATGAATTTGGAAAGTGGAGCAGATTTAGAAAACAGAAGCTAGTTCATTTTACAGTGTGGCCAGATCAGTTTCTCTTTATTTTTTTTTTATAGTAAATATTTTAAATTATATGGTCAGAACTTGAGGTTGAGATCTGCACACTACCGGAATCCAGGCTAAAGAAGCTGGCAGTGGGAATCTCAGTACAAGTGATCACATCAGCAAGGGAAACGTGAGTCTGAGAGTCTCAGAACCTAATGAACAAAAGTTACAGTCAGGGGACAGTCAGCTCACTAGCTTCCACTGTGGATGACTTCAGCACTGCTGATCTTTCCAGCCAACTAGGATGAAATCAAACTTAAGCAAGTAAAAAAAAATGCAAGCTTTCTGTATAGTTTCATAAAGGAAGGGGATATATTCTTTAGGTGCTGCCTGCTAAGCCCAAGAAGGGTTTGGAGAAAGAAGAACCAACATTAAATCCAACTCCACTCCTTACCTGCTGATGGCCAATAGTATCTTTACCCCAATTCATTTCTACTAGATCTTTAATTTCTGTATTTCTCCAAACCTCCAAATCTCTCATATGCATTTCTATGTACTTCTTTTAAAGTCATAGATGTGTAGTAACTGAGTCCTTGATAGTTCATGCTGCACTTTCCTCTAAGAAGGACTAGCAACCAGCACTTACACACTTATACAAGTGATGAGCATGGCCATCATTGCGTCCTTTGCTGACTTTCCTAAAAGGAACCTAGCAAATATCTATGTTAATCTTCCACTGTAGCATAATAAATTGCCACAAGTGTACTGACGTTCTTTTCCCAAGCTCACTGGTTATGGCCAGAAATGAATTAATTGCACTCAAACCCTCAATTCTAATGAGATGCTATCATTTATTTTCCCATAAAAAAGTAAAGGAAAATTTTCTTACAAATACAGTTTTGTTAGAAATGAAATAATAACAAAAGCCAAGACAAAAAATTAGTCATCTGCTTGAACTCTGAGAAACAACTGGATGATGAGACTCTATGAATTTTTATTTTATTTTTATTATTGGGATTTTGTTTTGCTTTGTTTTGAGACAGGGTCTTGCTATGTAGTTCAGGCTGGTCCTGAGCTCATTATGTAGCCCAGGCTGGCCTTGAACTCACAGCAATCCTCCTATCTCAGCCTCCCAAGTGCTGGGATTACAGGTGTGCACCACCATGCCACATGGCACTATGAATTTTTAAATAACACATAACATGAACATATGGAAACATAAGAATATAGGTATTGGTCTGTCAAATGATAAATTCAGGTGTGTGTTCCTCTATACCAGACATACGAGGTTGGTGACCAGGTACAAGGGAAAGGGAGAAGAGAAGTTTGACTGAGAGTCATGATAGGGAAAATAAACCCTGTGAAAAGGAAAGAGGTAAGAACCTGGAATGAGATGGGCTAACCAACAGGCCCTGTTAGTTCATGAACGTAAAAATAATCTTGTGATAAGGGATGGTGTAGACCATTTGCTTTGGCTTTGGAGCAGAGGAGAGATAAGGAGAGGAGAGGAGAGGAGAGGGAGGCTGAGGCCTGGACAACAATGTGGTGGCTAACTGGGCCCGGTTGATGTTGTGATAAATGTAGAGGAAGAGTTGTGGTGATGTGTGACTTATAAGATTTGATTGTTGAGAGAGAAGAAAGGGCCTGAGATAACTCCAGGGTAATCTTGAGAGAGGATGATAGTATGATCGGCAGTGCAGAAGAATTATGCCAAAGTAGGGCTTGACGTACAGGTAAAATGCATTTTCCACTAGGGTTGCTGATCTCTGAAGCCTGTGTTGCTTCTTGTATTAGAAATAGTTATGTACAGAAACTCTAAACCTATTGGAAGAGAAAGTAGGTAAAAATCTTGAAGACATAGGAGTAGGCAGAGACTTCATGAACAAAAATGAAGATGCAAGGGAAACACTTCAAAGAATCAATAATTGGGACCTCATCCTACTGAAAAGTTTTTGTACATCTAAAGAAATCACCAGCAAATTAAAAAGAAAACCCACAAATTGGGAAAAAATCCTAGCTGGCTGTCCCTCAGACAAAAGTCTTCTATCTAGAACATACAAAGAATTAAAAAACATGTACCTGTCTAAATTCAAAGACCCAATCCAGAAATGGGCATCTGAGATGAATACACACTTCTCAGACAAAGAAATACAAATGGCAAATAAATACATGAGAAAATGTTCCACATCCTTAGTCATTCGAGAAATGCAAATAAAAACAACATCGAGACTTCATCTCATCCCATTAAGACTGGCCAGTATGAAAAAGTCAGCCAATAACAGATGCTGGTGAGGCTTTGGAGAAATAGGGACTCTATTACACTGCTGGTGGGAATGCAGACTGGTGTAACCACTGTGGAGAGCCGTTTGGAGATTTCTCAGCAAACTAGGTCTAGAGGTTCCATTCAAACCAGCTATTCCCCTTCTGGGTATTTTCCCAGAAGATCTGAAAACATCATATCACTCTGATATATGTGCACCCATGTTTATAGCAGCGCAATTTGTAATAGCTAAAATGTGGAAGCAACCCAAGTGTCCATCCACAGA
>PVLD010025708.1:0-23299 GCA_004027595.1 Dinomys branickii
ATACAGATATACACTATTAATCTAATATCCTGTCATCGATTATTGCTTAGCATTAAGTGATATAATACAATAGTAGAACCATGTTAGCCCTCCTGCACATATGTATATTCATATATATTCCTCTATACATACATACATACATTTTTGTCTTTTTCTTTTCTCCTTTCCTTCGTCCCATCCGTTCTCTGTTTTTGAACAGGTTTCCTTCATGACTCTTAGTTTATATTCCCACCCTCGGGTTCTTACACCAGTGATATAATACGTTGCCTGCACATGTATCGCTGATTTATTTCACTTATGAGTATGGACTCCAGTTTTGTCCACTTGCCTACAAAGTTCTATGTAGGGAAATATTATCAGACATAGAATTATAAGTCTTGGATACTAAAACCCCAAGAAAGGCATTCATGTTCAGACTGCTTTCAATAGCTGAAAAGACCCCAGATGATATCCTCATAAGTGCCAATATCCTATTAAGCCAGAGGCCTCTGGTGAGTTAAGTGTCTAAATTCCTCAAACATGGTCTTTGGTGCCGTTCCCCATGCAACACTGAAAGCAAATGAAGAATATTAGTTCAAGGCTGTGAATGAAGCTATAATCCCACTCCATCTTATATTTTCTAACCTGTATACTGTCTTAACCTATATACCGAGTGGAACCACATTGTTCACTGTGGTGCATGATGTCATCTCTACTTCCCCTTGCATCTGGACCTGTAGTGTCTGTTTGTTTTTGAAGGACTGACATTGATACCATGGAAACTACCCCAATTTTTTGGAAATGCACTGGCAAAATAATTAAGGTCTCTAACTTTAAAAAACATGGTACTTCTCCAGAATGTAGATGATGTTATCTGTAGTTCCACAGAGCTGGACTCTGATGAAAAACCTGTTAGGGTTTTACATTCATTAGAATCTTTAGGATACAAAAATATCCACAAAACACTCAGATTTCTCACCAAAATCTAAGTATGTCAAATATATTTTAGTGCCAGGGGAGTGAAATATTTCCACTGAAAGAAAGGATGCTCTTAAACCTAGGACCATCTCAACCAAGAGGACAGCTCAGGCCCTTCCTAGAGATGGCTGGATTTTGCAGGATATGGACTTCCAGTTTTGGATTCACAGCTAAGGCACTCTGTAGCCACTCAGAGGCCTGACCATGAGTCCCTAGAATAGACTGGAAAACAGCAGCAGGCTTCCCAAAACCTCAAAGACTTGCTGTCTGCTCCAGCTTTAGGAATTCCTGATTTAGATAATCCTTTTACCCTGTATATAGCCAAAAGTCAGGCCATGGACCTGGAGATATTTACTCAAAGATCTTCTTCAGCCTGTGATTTGCTTTCCTAAACAGTTAGATCCTGTGTCATATGACTGTCCCAGATGCTTATGGACTGTGGCTGCCACAGATCTCCTGACTGCTGAGGCCACTACATCAGTTCTAAGGCACCCAGCGGGAGTGTGAACCCTGTGAGGTTCAGAGTGTTCTTGAAGTTAAAGGGCACTGTGGCTAACTGAAGGATGGCTATGCAATATCGAACGCCCCCACCCTCACTTGCCCTCCCACCTGGAGCCCCGCTCACTTCCCAAAGACACCACTATGCCCTGCTCCATGCCCAGGGTAAGTGTATGGTGACACTGAGTTGGGCCATTGTTGAGCACAGGCTTCTTCACACAGGAGGCAGAGGGTTGGGTTGTGTGTTGGGAAGAGTTTTCTGGCTGGTTCTGGCCTCGTGTCCCAGTGGAGGTTTTGTAGTCGAGTTTACAAGTGAAAAGATTTAATACAGGACACATAATTTATAGGATTATTTTATAATATTCACCGAGTCAGATACAAAAGAGTGCAAGAAATCTGCCCACATACTAGAAACCCAGAGAATCCAGCTGTAGGCCGGGACTCCATAGCAATACCCTGCATGAGTCCAGCTGAAGACCTAGAGCCCATGGCAATGTCCTTCACAAGTTGAGCTGGAGGCCTAGAGCCCACGACAATGTCTCACGCAATGTCTCAGCCAAGGATCTGCATTGTGAAGGCCCAAAGGTCAGTGGGGGAAACTAGAAAGTCTGCACCAGCAGGATGGAGGATCTGTGGCAGTAGCTGAGGAATCTGCACTGGAGCCAGGAAGCGACACTCAAGGTGAGGACCAGAGCTCCCCTGAAGAGAAAACAGTTATCCTCAGTGACAGCACGCACCTGAGCTCCTCTGACAGTAACAGCAGAGAGTTCCTATCAGGAAAGCCAGCAAGACAATCCTGTCCAGGAAAATCAACAGCACACCATCTTCCCCTCCAGTTCTCCTTTTATGCTGTTGGCAACAATCCTCAGGTGGGCCTTCCACACCCAGCACCACCACATTGACTCAATTCAGCTGGTAGCTGCAAGTTGATTATTAGTTAATCTACCACAGGAGGGAGCCACTGAGAGCTGCACAGAGTCGTCCTTAGTGTGGGACACGGATGCTCACCGGCTGGGACACCACAGTGAAAAAGATGGCAGGGTTTCCCGGCCCTGTGTGGGGCCGAGTGTGACCTGAGCTGCCGTGGCCCAGAGGCCTCTGCTCCTCTTCCCTCCTCGGATTCCCTGCTGCTGCCTGCAGAACCGCACCCTCACTCGTGCAGGTGCTGGGTTGAAACCTCATGTCACTGGGCTGTTGTAGCCTAGATAACACGTTAGAAGTGGCCCTCTCCGGTGTTTCGCAGTATTCCTCTGCGGGCAGTGAGCAAAGCTCTGATCCAGGGATGCAGCAGAGGAGCCACGTGATGGAGAGCATGCTTTGGAGAGGGCAGTCCTGAGGGCCCTGTGCCCTGGATTTCACACCTTGGCCTGGGGTGCGGGGTTCTCCTGGCCACTTTATCTTTCTTCTGGGACTGAAGGGCATGGTGGTCTGCCTGATGCCATGGCTTCCCTTTCGGGGTTGCAGGAAGCATCCTCTGGGCTGTGTGGACTTGGTTGTTCATAGGACCAAGTGGAATCTGTGAACCTCACACCCCCTTCTGAGGTTTGTTTTTTCCCCTCTCTCTCCCTTGGGGGAGCCCTAGCCCACTTCTTGTCCCTTCTCTCACACTCAGACTTTTATCTTTCGGAAAACTTAAATCCATTGGCGTTTTTTGTTTTGTTTGTTTTGTTTCTCAGTGCTGGTTAGCAGGGGGAGGCAGGGAACCGGAGGGCAGAAGAATACCCTAGTGCTCCCCACCAAGCACTGGAGGGAGGGGAGCTTGTGGTCATTGTGCTTTCAAGTTGTACAGATTCAAGACAAGAGGCCTCTGCAGCGCTTCCCGGCGATCGGCTCCATCCCTCTTGGGCCCCGTGGCTGCTTGTTCCTCTGTTCTATCAATATCGCTGCCTGCGGTTACTGCCTAGTACTCGCTCTCTTCCTTTCTCCATCTTATTTGGTTCCAGTTTTATTGTACTCTTGACCTCAAATTTATTTCCCTGTCTAAAATGATGTGTAATCTGTGGTTGCTTGACTTTTCTTTGGGAAGATTTCATTTTATAACCCATGTCCTTTTACGGCATAAGCCAGCAAAATGCAGGGGAGTGGTGGGCAGAGGAATGGCCTAGGGAGGGGTGAGAGTATGGCTCAAGGGCTCAAGATCTTACCTGGGCTGCTAACAGTGAGATCTTACCTGGGCTGCTGAGGGCTGTGGGGTCCAAAATCCTACTTCTCTTAGGCTGACGAGGCTTAGAGGACCTTCCTAGCTTGGTTCTTTTCCCTAAAGAATCCCCAGTTCTTAGACTGACACCTACTGGATTCATCACTCTGGCCTTTTCGCAGCCATTTGCAAAGGAGCAAGTGCTACCTGCCCGACTGGGCGTTGTTGAGGAAAACCTTACTGGGATCCAGAGCTCCCTCCCCAAGACAGTAGGTCCTGACCGAAGACACTTGTTACATTGCCCACCTCAGTCATCCACAGTCCCCAACATCTATGCCGGAATATTTATCAGGGTTTTATAACAGGTTTGCCTATCATAAGGCCCTAGACTCAGAGAACTCAACACCTAAGCCTGTCACATTCTACCCCTTTCACAAGTGGCGGACAGATGACACCATCCGATGTCAGGTCCCCTTTCCAGTCATAGATACTCAGCAATGCAAAGAGAAACTGGGTACATTTTCTGAGGACCCTGGAATGTTTTCTGATGGATTTTGTACCCTGAGGATGGCTTTTGGTATGACTTAGTTTGATATGTCTAGTTCATCTTGGTTTCTTGCAGCACAACGATAGAAAGGGAATTAGGAAGATGCTCCCAAAACTCCAACAGGCCCACAGCTTGAAAAAATCAATTGGCCCATGTGGCTTACATGTCTTTTACAATTGGGATGAAGCACAAGACACGTGGGAGTTGAGTAAGGAAAAAGGACAGGCTACAGTCATGCAGGCTCTGATGGATAAGGCTCACAGTGAGGCCCGTGGCACCACGGGGAACTGAGGTAATCCAAAGAGGGATGGATGCAGGTCACAGTGCTTGAAGTGTAAGCAACCAGGACACTAGAAAAAAGAAAACCCCAAAAGCCTCTGAATACTTTCTGGGCCTGTCTGAACATGAGGATCCTTGGGACTGGGAAGAGACTGCCTTTGCTCCCACAGAAGAGCGAGTTTATCCACCACCATGGCGGCTCAGGGAGAGTGCCCGGATGGGGAATGATGGCGCACGAGGCAGCCACATGGCCCCACACGAGGCGCCCCCATCACCTACAGGAGCCTCGGGTGACTGTGGATGTGTCAGGAGCACATTACCTTCCTTTGTGATACCGGGGCATCTTACTCAATTCCGATCTCTTGTTGGGGTGAGTTATCACCCCATCCCTCAGTTGGAGGGTTTGAAGGCATTAACCAGTCAGCTTTCTTTACCCCAACCCTAACTTCCAGTTGAAATATTTCCTTTTCTAAATTACCTTTGTGGTAATACCACAGTACCCCATACCAGAAGCTGAAAGAGATGTCCCCTTACTACTCAGCATCACCCTTACATCCATATTGTTGGCAACATGTGCCCTAGTTGCTAGGCACCCAACCAGCCTGACCCTATTGGGCCTGGTTCCTCTGCCAGGAGTCAATTCCCAAGCATTGTGTGATGGCAGCCCAGAAAGGGCCACCAAGCCACTCCAGTAATCCTCAGCTAAAGGACCATAAGTTATACGCTCACAGAAGGCAGTATTAACTTAGGAGAGAAGATTGTCAGAAGCTTAATCCCATTATTGATAAAGTTTTGGCTACAGTGCTGTTGGTACCGTACCAGTCCACCCACGGTACAGCCATTTTACCAAGAGTGTGTCTGCGTACTAAAAACCAAAAGATTCAGTCCAAGGTCTGGAGTTCACCACAGTACTCTGTGCAAGTCCATATCAGGAGGCCCATGAGTCTTCAACAGAAGGCTGAAGAGTCTGTGTCAGAAGGCTTAAAGATCCAAGGTGGGAGCCAAAGAGCCTACACTAAACGCCAGGAGACGACCTCCAAGCTGAAGGTGAGGAAGACTGGGACTCCTCCAAAGGACAGAAGCCAGTCTGTCTTTCCTCATTTCTCTTTTGTGTTACCCAGGTGACAAACCACTCTAGGGGGGTCCTCTACACCCTAGGGTATAGAATTGCTGAGTTGGTTTAGTTAAGCTTCTAAACCTCTCAAGTTTACACAATCAATCACCACTACAGTCCACCCCTTGCCGACTTGACAACTAGACACATTTCTTTAAACCAGTCTCCAGATACAAAGACATGCATATAATTGCACCTAACATGTTATAACTATCCTGTGTACAAACAGAAATACACTAATTCTCTCTCATCAGGATAGAAGGTAAGTTTTCTTTCATTGATTCTTATCATTTTACAACTTCAACATTATAACGCAGATTTAACAATCCTTAAGAACCAGTATTAAGTCTATCAACATTATATTTTATTAGAACCATACTAGGGGAGAAATAGTAAAATTACAATCCTCTTTTCTGTAGCTGATCATGGAGTTGTAGCTGGTATTTAGAACTACCTTCTTCTACTACCAATTCTGTATTCCATTGACCTTCAGCAAGCACTTCAGCTGGTCTTGGTTCTTCCCCTGGTGGAGTGGCCCATACCTTCATTCCTGAAGGCTCTGGACCATGTGTCCTTGTGCCTGTTTTAGGTTGTTTTAGTTTCCCATCGATTTTAATAATAGGGCATGGTAGTACCAAAAGGCACCTTAAGGGATCTCCTACACTCCAGGCATATTCTTCCTTTCCTCCATTGTGGAGTAGTAGTCCAATTTCTCCTTCATAGTATGGATCAGTCATAGTGTGAATCCCTTTTCAGCTTGTTTCCTCAGAAGCATGCGGAAACTAAAATGACCAGGGGGAAATCTTAGCTTTCAGTTCAATGGTATCACTGTTATGCTTCCTGGTACAAGCCTTCCCTTCTCTGAACTAAAACTTCTAAGCCAGCAGAACATAAGGTTGTGGGAACAGGAAGTAAACATTTTGCTAGTGGGTCAGTAGGGGTAATGGTGAGTGGTACCATCCCTACTTCCACCCCTTGATTCCTGGGCCCATAAATCCCGGCTATGGGAGACACAGTGCCATATAGTGGGTGTAGATTCAAAGCATATACAGCCTTTGAAGCACCTTACCCCAGCCCTGCAAGCTATTGCCACCTCGTTGGCACTGTAGCTGTGTCTTCAAAAGACCGTTCCACCTTTCTATCAATCCAGCGGCTTCTGGGTGATAAGAGACATGGTAAGACCCATGAACTCCACGAGCGTGAGCCCACTGCCTCACTTCTTTAACTGTATAGTGTGTTCCGTGGTCAGAGGCATTGTCATGTGGAATTCCATGCCTGTGCATAAGGTGTTCTGTAAGTCCACACTTGATAGTTTTGGCAGAAGCATTATGTGCAGTGAAGGCAAATCCATATCCAGAATATGTGTCTATGCCAGTGAGGACAAAACACAGTCCCTTCATGATGGAAGTGGTCCAATGTAATCAACCTGCCACCAGGTCGCAAGTTGATCACCCTTGGGAGTGGTACCGTATCAGAGACTTAGTGTTCGTTTCTGCTGCTGGTGTACTGGGCATTCAGCAGTGGCTCTAGCCAGGTCTGCCTTGGTGAGGGGGAGTCTGTATTGCTGAGCCCATGCATAACCTCCATCCTGGCCACCATGGCCACTCTGTTCATGGGCCCATTGGGCAGTGGCAGGGCTGGGTGAAGAAGGAGATTAACCACTATCCACAGAAGGTGTCATTTTATCCATTTGATTATTAAAGTCCTCTTCTGCTGATGACAGCTTTTGGTGAGCATTTACATGTGAAACAAATATTTTTATACCTTCTGCCCACATGAAGAGGTCATTTTCCTCAGAGACACAAATTCCCATAATTCTTCATGGAGTGCTGAGGGAGTAGAGACCTCTGTCTTCCATAGCTTCTTCAAGCTGGGAGGGGCTGTAGGTCTTGCATTTTAAAGAGAAATTTCAGCGCTTCTAGAGGCTCACAGAAGTAGCTTTCTCCTTTTGGGTGATCTTATTCTTCAGACAGTTCAGATAGGACTGGCTTTATTCTAGAATGTTGAAGACAATCATCTATCTCTGCCACCTTCACTGCAGTTGGTATGGCAAAGGTCACTGAGAAGGGGCCTTTCCATGTTGGCTTTAATTGGTCAGCAAGTGTTCCCTCTTTCTAAGCTTTTACAAGCATTTGTTCTCCAGGATGGACAAGAAGGAGAGCCATCAGGACTCTGTTCCCAGATATTTACACAGCCTCTTGTGTTTGGACCAGATTAATGAGATGTTGTAAGAGCCTCATGGTCACTGGGTCTCCTATCATATCGGAGAACAGAAATGGCCTCCCATAAAACATTGCAAATGGGCTCAAACATAGATCAGTTTTATGAACTCATGAGTGCAATTGGCAGCAATCAGAGCCAGGACTCAGATATCTCTTGGCAAAGTTTTGCCAGAGCTTGCTTTAGGGTCTGTTTGGCCCTTTTTAACTTTTGAGAAGATTGAGGCCCCCTTCCCTTGTAGGATTTTTATAGCTTGTCACTATGTCCCTTGACGAAGGACGAGAATGGGGCCTTGTAGACTTGTAGGGCTGTCCTTGCTTCCTTATCAGCCTTTTGATTTCCCAAAGGCACTTCAGACGTGTCTCTTTGGTGTCCTTTACAGTGTATGGCTGTGACCTGCTTGGGAAGATGGACTGAGAGTTGTGGGATTTCCTGCCTATGTCTTATAGATGATTGACAAGGCTCCTTCCATCAATGACCCATAACTCCTCAGGGCTTTGGCAAGGTAGTCGCTGATGTCCTGCCTACTTGCACAGGCCTGGGAGATCATTTGTTCATGAGAGCAGCTATTTCAGGGCCTGTGGGCATCAAAGAAGCAGGGTTAACACCAGCAGAAGTTTTTATAATAGCTTCAAGGGTGTCTAAGAGCATGGCCTGATATTTGGCAAGTTGTTCCCCTTTTAACCACAAGTAAGCTTTTGTCTCCAGAATAGCTCTGACCTGATGGAGAGTCAGGACCTCTCCTCTCTGTCTCAAAGTTAACTTTTCAGCTTCTTCTCTTAATACAGCTGAAAAGAATCTTTGATTAGGGATCCCCTTAACCCCAACTATGGCTATAGATTCAGAGAATGGTTTTCTAAAGAAGCAAGTCAACACAGAATGAAGTAATTGAATTGGCTCACTCATCACATCCAAGATTACCTTGAGATCCTCCAGGAGTTGGTGATGTCCATGGACAGGAGCAATGCAGGTTTCTCTGGGTTCTGGCTGGCCTGGCCCCTTTCTTGGACCTTGGACCAGGGACAGGTAGGCCTCCAGTGCCACAGATCAGGCACATTAGCTGCCTCATATGTAGAGCAGGGCCCAGGTGGAGTCTTGGTGTAATCTCATGTTTAGTGTCCAGTCCTTTTACACTTGAAACAAAGACCTTTTCCCTTGTTGTCTCTCAATTTTTCGCTAGATGATCTGGTGAGTTTAAAGCGTTGTCAGTGGAAATGGCTATAATCTCAGCCTTTTTCTTTTGTCCCTCCTCTTGGTCTTATGGTGTCTGTGGATCCATCTGAAGTTTTTGTAGCTTACAGTGAATATCCAGGGCTGACTGACAGATGAAATGATGCCCCACTAATGCTTCTCCTACCCTGAAAGATGGCTCTGTGTTAGTACATTTATAAAAGACTCAATGTATCTCTTTGTCTCCCAGCTAAGAGCAGGTAGCACGTCAGCTACTCTTAGTCCCTCACTACAGTCCCAGTTTAGTTCTGTTGAAAGGGTAACAATCTTTCCCATTTTAAAATATATTGCTCATTTGCACAGTTCCTAACCTCTTGTACCTCTGTAACCAAAAAAGGAGACAGATTGACTGGTCTGGGGATGAGGGAGAGAAGGTGGAAGAGACCTCCTGATATCATCAAACAGATTGGAGAGATTCACACAAGTGGGGATTCTAGGACAAGGCTGTCCTCTTAGATTTTGAGCCTTTCCTGTGATAAAAAGTCACAAAAGACTGTACACAAGGGATTTCATTTCATCTTTTTATTTTAAGCAGAAACTGGAAAATAGTCTCATAATTTAAAGTACCATCTCATACCCATCTCTCACCTCCTCCCAGTTCATACTAAACTCAAGTCATATTAAATAGTTGATAAGATGTTTCTGTTTTGTATTGTCAGGATTAAAGCTCTCCCACTCATCAAGAATGCAGGTTAGTGGTGAAATCAGTGAAATCCACATGATGGCAAAGTTCAAGAGAGTTCCCACTGGCTCATCCTGAGATCTATAAAGAGAAGAGGACAACGAGGCCTTAACTCCCTATGATGGTGTCCCAGGCAGAAGGAGGAGATCTGAGAGCTCCTTGAAGCATCCCCTGTGAGCCCCTAACATAGATGTCTCTCTGGCCAAGGTATGCCAGCATCGTTAAGCACGGAAGAAAGTTCCCGGGGGTTTAACCAGAATAGTATTAATTGGGAAAAATATCTCTTGCACTTACTCCAACAATTAACAAACAAACAATCCTGAGAATGATGATGGCTCTGCTTTTGTATACTCAGTCTCTTTAATTAAATTTTAAATGCTCTCTATTTGTTCTGTTCAGGTCATCAGGTGTAGGGTTTTAAATTATCTGCACTTAAGGAAGAAATCTATTCCCTCCGGCAGAATTGAAGACAGGAAGGAAGTGGGTCAGCTAAAGCCAGTTTGAACAGCCCCTCCCAGCCATTGTTTTGCCTTGGCAAAAGCCTTGGGTGTTTTCTTTTAAAATGGACAAATTTTTTTCTCTTCTGTGTGGGGAAGAGTCGCAGTGACAGTTAAAGTAACTCAGAAAGCAAAGAGGCTGCTCCTTCTCGTTCTTCCAAATCAGAGGCTTAGCTCATAAGGCCAATTAGTAAACAAAAGAAAAAGACGGTGGCAGCTGACATAAACCCACGTCTAGCTCTGCGATTCCAAGCAGGCTCTAAGCCTATCGGTGCCACCCACGCCAGACTGTGGCCTTCTTAATCCCAGCATCTCACCCTTAATCCCAGCATTATAAAAACTGAGAAAGAAACACCCAGGCTGGGGCACACTTAATCCTAGCATCACAGCAACACAAACTGAGCGGGGGAAGCCATTTACAAAACTGGTATAATCAGAGAACAGGTCAACCCACCTCCCCAAAAAAGTATAGCAAACAAAAGCAAAACATTGAGAAAGAAAGGCCATTTACAAAACTGGGATCAGCGGAAACAGGGTTAATTTCCAAAAGGAGTAGCAGAACATCACAGACAAGAAGGCCCCGCGGAGTGCACAGGAACAGCTAGAAAGAAAAGCAAAAGCCTGCATTCCCTTTCCCCATCCACGTAGCCAGACCAGGAAGTCTCTTCTTAGTGCCCTGAAGAGTTCTCCGATTCCTGGCTGAGAGGAAGAGTGAGGGAAAAAGCAGAAAAGAGAAAAAGCCTCACGGAAAGAAACAAGAATGGTGCCCCGCATGGGCCTTTCCTTGGTTTCCAGTACCTGCGTCTTACTCCTGGCTGGCTCGCCAGATGCTATCAGCAAATGATGCTCAGCTTCAGGGGAAGGCAGACAGCAAACCCCAGAGAAGAGTCTGGGCAAGGAGCTAAGAGCCTTACAGTTCTGAGGCTGTGTCTGCATGTTCCCCTGCACACAGGAACAAGGACAGCCCTGCAGGATTTTCAGTAGACGGATATCAGGTGAGGTCAGCAGGTACTTTCTGGCTAAGTAAGTCAATAACATGAGCAGGGTAAAAAAGAACTAGTCCTACCTCGTAAAATTACACGTTAAGAAGCCCAGCTCTGTGAGGACTAGAGGACAAGCTCCATAAACTTGCCTGCCTCCCCCAAAGACTTACTTCTTCCTTAGGTTGACTATGTTGATGGGGTCCTGTCCTGTGCCAGAGACCATGTTGGCCTCTCTGTGGATTGCTGAGTTCTCATGTGAGTATTGGCCTCCTGGTGCTGTCTGGGAAACAAACAGGAAAGAACAGGGATCTTGTCCAAAGTCACAGTACCAAAATTCAAATGCAGATCTAACTATAAGTCCATGACTTTTAGAAAAGATGTACAGTGGTATTTTTGGTCAAATTCAAAGCCCTCTTCTTCTTACTCAGTGAGTTGAAGAGGTCCCTGCAGCTGAAGTGAAGAACTTTTCCCTCTGCAGTTTCACTAACTCCTGTCGCAGAAAGTTGATTTTAGGGATGCATCAGCAAGAGGCACGGCAGTGGTTTATTAAGCAGAGAATTTGAAATGCACTCCAGAATGCAGTGAAGGTGCTCACAGACAAGAGGGTTGTTATCAGCCAGAGCTGGGTATATTTATGAGGTCTTGGAGGTATCATCAAAATGGATTATCTAGGGTGTGTACTCCTATAATCTGTCAGGTTACCCATCTGGCAGGTTATGTCAGAATGCAAGCCACCTACATGTGTTTGAAATTGAGGTATGCTGCTAACCAATGTTGCTACTTCTTTGAGGGAGGAGAAAGTATAATTTACAGGTGAAAAAGACAGCCCCAGAGGCCACTTTATAGGATTATTGTGTCTTTAAGACTTCAGAAATGTTTAAAGTGAGCTTCCTGGAAGGGAAGTTTCTTGAGTAAATTTTGTGTCATGAAGCTACAGTTATTTTTTTAAAGTACAACTTTAAAATCTCAATTTCGTTGTCCCCTTTTGACCTGAGTTTATATATTCCACCCTATCTCATTCCATGCTCCCATCCCCAGACCTCAATTCTTTTTTCTTAAGGGGTACAGAAGGCCTAATTGTCTCTCTCCATGCAGCTGCTTCTGGCTCAAGAGGGCAATGATCCTGCTTGGTCAGGGCCCAGATGTCTCCACTTGACTGATCTAAAGTATGCACAACAATATCAGGTCCCATCCTTTGAAGAACCATTATCTTTTGATGGTCTGAAAAAGAGGGCACGTGCATATAAGAGATTAGCCCATACTACCAATGGCTCCCACAACATAAAGAATCCCCATGTGCAGTATCATAGCCAGGGAAATAGGAACTGTTTGCCACAAGTTTGTTTCAGGGAACCAGGATGCCAACCAGTCGTTGAAGCTCATGACAGAGTCTGACATTACACCAGTCTGTGAACATACATAATGCAGAAGACACATTTGCAGAGCTGTCAGGAATATGCGCAGGCCATACAGCTTTTAAAGTTAATTTTATTGGTACATTTTAGGTATACATAATGGTCACATTCATTATAGAGAATTTGTACCTGTACATAATATATCTTGTTTCTTCTTTTTTCCCCATCCCTTTCCCCTTCCTTCAACACCTCCTCCCCTCTTTATTCATAAAAGCTTTGTTTCCAGTTTTTCCTTCTCTTCTTTTTTTCAGTTTATTTTTTATTTTAAAGAAAAAATTAAACGCACAATGAAAGCGACTTTTGAAACAAGTTAGTAGGACAGTTACAATAGTTGATCTATTGCGTATTGTGTTCATGTTAGTGAATCAGAATACAAGATCATACAAGGCATGATATCTCGTCTAAACAATATCAGCACCTTTCTTTTCCCTTCTTCCCTTTCTCCCTACCCTTTCCCTTGTCCCCTCCCATGTGATCATTTTCTTCCCATTTCCCTGTATTTATTATACACTTTGGCCTTTATTTACTGCTTCAGTTTCTCATACCAGAGAGACAAAGGGATGTTTAAACACGTGTCCAACTTATTTCACTTAAAAGTGTAGTGTCAAGGCACATCCACTTATAAGAATGAATATTATCAAAAAATCAACCAGTAACAAATGCTGAAAGGACTGTGGGGGGAAAAGGAACCCTTCTCTATGGTTGGTGGGAGTGTAGACTGGTGCAACCACTGTGGAAATCAGTGTGGAGATTTCTCAAAAAACTAAAACTAAAGGTACCATTTGACTCAGTGATTCCCTTTCTTGATATCTTCCTGAAAGAATTAAAAGCGTCATACCACAGTGATATGTGCACACTCATGTGTATCGCAGGACAGTGTGTAATAGCCAAATCCTGGAAACAGCCCAATGCCCATCAGTGGATGAATGGGTAAAGAAGATTTTTTAAAAATACATATACAATGGAGCACCATTCACTTTTCTTAAGGGTACAGCTTCCACCATGTGCTGCTGTTAGAAAACACAGGGCCATTCAGTCTTCTAGAGTGCCTTTTCTCATGATTTTTACTTCAAATTTTGTAATGATATACTTGTGCAGTGTCCTTTAGGGCCTTTTGTGTATTGTTGATAAGAGATTCAATATGTTCATTACATCAAGTCCCATTTGTGGAATAAAGCTGGAGGCCAGATCAGCATAACAATTTAATATTGCTCTAGTCCATTAATATGGGAAGTTACCGGGTTGATCTATGGCTTTAACTCAGTGCCCTTGTAGCCATGAATACCCTGATATATATTTTCCTATCCACTTTTAATGCAAACAGGGCCATAGGTATGTTCCACAGAGCTACTGGGTATTGTCTGATGCTGGCCATGCTCTTTGAGCACTTGAATTCCAGTCAGTAGGTAGCACGTCAGTGTCTTTTAATGTAGTAGTGTGATCACAGTTTCGTACAGGAATTCTCCCCACATTTCACATGGCATTATTCCATTTATTGTATGGTTTTTTGTCCCCAAAAAAGGGGTACACTTTGGCTAAGTCATCCAATGGTAGGTATCAGTCAGTTATACTCATCCCAAACCTCAAAGTATTTATTTAGAAATTGATGGTTGTCTTTCATCCTTGGAGCTTTAGGAGTCTAGGATAGACTGTGTCTCAGTGTTGCCATATCTGAATGTTAACTGAGTCAAGAGAAATATTTTTTTCATGGACCTTTTGATGAAGTCTCGTTTATTGGCCATTGAGAGACATCCTGTTAGCAAGCTGTAAAAATCATGGCTGCAATTAGTACTTGCTCTATAAAAATTTGAAGCTTTACCCAATCATATTTGCACAGAATGATACACACCACCATAACCTATGGGGTTAATAATGCCCCTTAGTTACCACGGGCTGAGCAGGTCCGCAGTCTCCTGAATGAGAGTATGCTGTATGGTGTATGGCAAAGGCTTAATTAAAAGAGGCAAATGGAATGATTTCAGGGCCCCAGGAGGATCAAAGCCCTCTCACAGAATTCAAGATTCCCTCAGGGCTAAGACCAAGACTTTCTCTGGGGCGCCCATATTTATTTGGTTATCAGAAGAAGGGAGAGGAGTACTCAAGAGGTGCAGAATCACTCAAGGACTTTTTAAGTAAGGTATTAAGTTAATCTACTGAAGAATGAGAGGCCTGAGGCTACAGTCTTCCTCTAGTTGAGATCTGACCCGGGTGCCCTTGGCTGTGATCTTGTCTTGTACTTTGAGTCTTTCTGGCTTCATCCACCACTACAGGTTCTAGTAGGGATCAGTGACTCACAGAGGTTCACTTACTGTGAGTCTGCCATTTCCAGATAAGAACAGGCCTTGGACAGATTCACAAGTGAACACAGAAAGCCAATTGGCTAATATTAAATCCTGCTCAGAGCCACTTAGTGGTGGTCTCCAACAGTAGCCCAGATCCACTAGAAATGAGCAGCTGTCCAGAGACCCAGAATGCAAATTTTTAAAAATTTTTGGCGTATTTCTGGTTCTGTTCAAGGAAACTATAGGTTTCTCTTTGAAGACTAGTGTAAGGATTTTTTAAAACATTGTCTGACTTTGATCTTAGGACAAGGAATTGTGGAGATGACAAGGGAAAGATGCAGAGGGGGTGTCAGGGAAGCAGCCTCCGAAGGGGAGGTCTTTCTTTCCTGGAGACCCAGCAGAGGCTTCATGACGGTGGTGCTGCCTGGAGGGTGAATGACCACAGCACAGCATACCCTACGCATCCTCTGGCCTCTCCCAGCGGAGGGAGGAACCACAGACACCCACCTTCTGCCCAGCTCACTCACTCTCAAGGTCTTCCCCAGTACTTAGAGATGAACCTCTGCCTCCCAGCACACACAAACAGTAGGGCCAGCGTAGGCCAAAGATAGGCCAAGTACAGCAAGCCTCAGGAACTCTGTCTGGTGGCCCCAAAGCCAGAGAAGCCTGTCACGACTGCCATCTCATCGTCCTCTGCAAATAACAAGACTTCCTCAGGCCTCCCCTGCTTTGCCTTCTGTTTCTCCTCCTTGTATGCTTCAGCCTTCTCTGTCTCTTCGAGCTCATTCGTCCTTCCCTCGGAATCATAACCCTTCTGCTTCTCTTTCCTCTTCTGTTCACCTCCAAACTTTCCTTCAGCTGATCCAGGGTGGAATGTTCCATATGCACAGACAGGTCCAGGTTTCCCTGATAGTCTTCCATGGTTTGACAGAAGAAGCTGATGGGGTTCTTCACCACACACTCCCAGACAGAGCGGTAGTGTCTTCCCATTTCAGACCTGGATGGTCTTGGTAACAACAGCGGCCTCTGCGGAGCTGGACCCAAGCCCGCCTGACAGCACCAGCCCCGCCACAGCCCCACCTGCCTGGCCGCACTTGTTTTCCACTGTTCTCCTCTCTCCCGGGGCCTCTGCTCAGTGAGCTCCTTGTGTTCAGCTTTGTCCGACTTTTGGTGAAAGTCCAAGTTACTTCTCCTGCGGCTGGATGTGATCTGCTGGAGAGATTTATCTAAGCACAATTAACTCGCCTAGTTTACCTTGAATCAATCTTCCTTTTGCTGAATAGAACCCACAAATTTTTAAAGGCTCATGGGAATATTAATCACAAGTCTGTGTCTCTCCTTGACTTCTCAGTTCCATAGTCTCACGTGGAAGAAGTTTAATTCTTTTTTTTTTTTTTTTGCGGTACTGGGGATCGAACTCAGGACCCTGCACTTGCTAGGCAAGCGCTTATTCCACTGAGCTATGTCCCCAGCCCAGAAGTTTAATTCTTGATAGGTGAATCCATGATTTATGTTTTTCTAACTGCACAGTTGCAGATGTGCTTAAAAGAAACCAGTGAAGGCCGGGGATGTAGCTCAGCGGCAGAAGCGCCTCCCTGGTAAGCACAAGGTCCTGAGTTTGACTCTTAGTACCAAAAAAATTAAAAAACTGGTCAGATTCCTTCCATTGAGGGATGATCTGATCTAAAGATGTTTTCATTCAAACTTTAAGTAGCATACTCACTGGTTTCAATTTTAGGTATATAAGTGTCAGAGTCAGCGGCTAGAAGGACTATATTACCATATCCTAGCAAAGTTTTCTGTACCTGACCTAGATTAATTATGTATTTAATAATTTTCTTTATTTTAGGGTCAGAGACCATATCTGAAGTCAGAAATGGCCTTCCATAGAGCATTTCATGAGGGCTTACTTGGAGAGAAGCTTCAGGGGTCATCCTAATCCTTGATAACACAACAGGTAATTTTTAATTTCAGTAAGATGCTAGTTCGTTGGCATGATTTTGCTGTGGTGACTTTAATATGCAGATCGGCCCTTTCAACCTTTCCTGTCCCTGGGATGCCATGGAGTATGAAGATGGTAAGTTTTTCCCAGTGCTTATGAAAATGCCTGTATGAATATAGAGACAAAGGAAGGTGTGTGATCACTCTAAGGAGACATTTGCCTAATTTATAAACACCCTTCCACTCCCCAATGCAGTCATTTGTAGCAATTCTCTTGCCTCCTTCTCATATAATGTAGTTTAAGGTTTCAAATTTTTTCTCTTATATTCCTATTTCTAAACCCTACACCTTTAATACTATTACCAGAAAGTTTTATTAATCTTTTGATAGTTAATTCTATAAAATTACTGTTAATGGGTTTTCTACCATTAGTGGAAATATATCTGTCACATTTAGTACAAATCACCTTTAAGTCAATCCCTAAGCTGTCTTAATGCGTTGTCTTACTTGTAGATTTATTCTAGGATTAAGGGTGGTACATAATTGATTCTTATTATGTTACTATGCAACTTGTCTTGGATGATGCTACTGTTACTTATTTGCTTGATATTACCAGGTTGTTATAATTGTTGTTATTTCTCTGTAAACCAATACTCAGGTTGCTTTTATGATATTAACAATACCAGAGTACATTTCCAGAGGACCTGGTGTTGGGCTAATTACACCACACACTCATCTCCCAAATTAACCAAGGTAGTCAGATCTTCAGGCTGAGACAAAAGACTATCGTCAGCCATGCCCAAAGTGCATCACTGAAAGGGGTCTTAAAAGTCTTTACACTTTAAGCATCCAGAACACAACACAACACAACACAACACAAAACAAACAAAAACAATAGAAACATGAGAAGACAAAGCAACAGAATGCCTCTGAAAACTCGCAACTCCTCTGAAGTGGAACCAGGAGGAACTGAAGGGGATAATAGCATAAAACACACAGACGAATTACCTGAAAGTATAACAAAGGAGTTTAGAAGCCAGATCAAAGAGGTAATCAATAAATTCATAGAAAATATAACTAAACAGGTAATGGAAGTAATAACCAAAATAATCCAGGGGCTTTCAGAAGATGCTAATAAAAAGTACAGTGAGTACAACAAAATGATGCAAAACATGAATGACCAATTAGCAAAGCGTTAGAGTCCATGAAAAAATTTCAAGCAGAAATCCAAGAGGTCAAAAATTATATTGAAAGTATGGGCAGTAGAAGCAGCTAATGTGAGGACAGAATTTTAGAACGAGATGGCAGTGATGCCTTCAAAAACCAACTTTTCATTGAAAGTCTTCGCATATGAGCAAAGTGCAGACAAACTTTCTGCTAGGGCCTAACACACACCATCTGGAGTCTAACAGCCAGTGCAGTCCTCCTTCCCATCAGAAACTGGGTGGGCTGGCTGCAGACGCATCTCCAGCCTCACGGGAGCCCCAGCTGCCCACAGAAGCTGCGGATTTACTCTGGAGAGTCTCCGCTCAGCCTCTCTTGGCAGCCGGGGCTCCAGTGAGTCTGGAGATGCTTCTGCAGCCAGCCCACCCCCTGCTTCACTCACACTCTGTGCGTAAGCCAGGAGCTGCACCTAAAACACAGAAGCTTGTGTCCTGGAGCTCACAAGGAAAATGCATTTTTCAGAGCCAGTAAAATAGAGTGCTTTCTCAAAGCATTTCAGCTCTGCAGCGCCCTGCCCAGATCATACAGAGGCACCCAGTGTGCACATAATGGGAAAGAATGTCTGACATCACTGGCCATTTGAAAGCTGCAGGTTAAAACAACCCTGAGATTCCATCTCACCCCAGAAAGAATGACTGTCATCAAGAAATCAACCAATAGCAAATGCTAGTGGGGCTGTGGGGAAAAAGGAACCCTTCTCCACTGATGGCGGGAGTGCAGATTTGTGAAACCACTGTGGAAACCAGTGTGGAGATTCCTCAAAACACTAGGATTAGAGGTTCCATTCGACCCAGCTGTTCCCCTACTGAGTATTTTCCCAGAAGAATGAAAAGCATCATATCACAGCAATATATATGCACCCATGTTTATAGTAGCACAATTTGTAATAGCTAAATCTTGGAAACAACACAAACGCCCATCAACTGAGAAATGGATAATAAAGATGTGGGTTTTTTAAAAAATATAATGGAGTACTACTCAGCCATAAAGAAGGATAAACTTGAGAATTTTATATGTAAATGGATACAACTCGAGACCATACTTATAAGTGAAATAAATCAGACCCACACATATAAACATCGTATTGTTCCACTGGTGTGAGAAACTGCAGGAGTAAATAAGATCCAAAATATACAGTGGATATTGTAAATTGGAAAGACACTGTTCAAAAGAAAAAAGAGAAATTGTGATGGGGGAAAGGGGAAAGGAAAAACATATACGTGTAAGTACATATGTTCAGTGAACTAAGAAAGGAAAGGTTTGAGCTAATATTGTTTGGATAATATTTCATGCCATCTAGTTACTCTGAGTAACTACTATGAATATAATAATGTGCAATATATTAATTATTGTTACTCTCCTACTAGCCTGTCTTGAATCTGTTTTATTTTTACTCTTTAAAAAAAAATTAGTGGAGAAGCAAATGAAATAGAGACAAAAATTACCCAAAAACATCAATGAAACAAAAATTCTTTTGGAAAGATAAACTTGGCAAACCTTTAGACAGGCTAAGGAAAAAACAGAGAAGACTCAAAATCAGAGAAAAAAATTAGATTTTAGATTTTACAACTGCCACCCCGGAAATATAAAGGATCATTACAGACAATTATGAAAAACTATATACCAACAAATTGGGGAAAACCTCAAAGAAATGGACTAATTCTTAAAGACACACAACTTACCAAAAATAAATCATAAAGAAACAGAAAGCCTCAACAAGCCACTAACTAGGAATGATACTGAATTGACAATAAAAACATTTTTATTAATGAAAAGCCCAGGACCCAATGGCTTCATTCCTGAAATCTACCGATTAACCAACTAACACTAATTCTTCTCAAACTATTCCATGCTGAGAGTGGTGGCACACACCTGTAACCCCAGCACTCGAGAGGCTGAGGCAGGAGAATCTTTGCGAGTTTGAATCAGCCTGGGCTACAAAGTGAGCTCAAAGCCAGCCTGAACTGCATAGTGAGACCCTGTCTCAAAAAGACAAAAAAATTATTCCAAAGGATCAAAAGCGCATTAAACGGATACCTGAACCAGACAAACAACAAAAAAATGAGATGACAGAGACAGAGAGAGACAGAGAAGAAAAGAAAAGACGAAAAGAAAAGCAAGAGGCAAGCAAGCTAATGATCCATATTCCCAAGGAACACAGATGCACAAATTCTTAAAAATTACTAGCAAACCAAATCACATGGCACATCAAAAAATCATTCATCATGACCAAGTAGGATTTATTCCAAGAATACAAGGATGCTTTAATGTGCACAAATAAAACAAGTGATACATGACATCTAATGCAGGGCAAATATCATATGATCATCTCAACAGACACAGAAAAAGCTGCTTAGAGGACATTTTATAGTCTTATAAATTTATATTGGTGAAAATAAACCAAATGAATTAAACATCTTACTAAAAAGCTGGAAAATAACACAAAACCCAGAATAAAGAAAGATATTTAAAAGCATTAAAACAGATATCAAAGAGTTTGGAAACAAAAAAGATGTACTAAATTAGAGGCTGAGTGGTGGGCATTAAATTGCTAGGCAGTCTAAGGGTGAAAACACAAGTAGGGAAATAAGAAGTGCAGTGACGGGAATAAGCTCATCTGGACGTCCTGGGCCCCAAACCACCCCGTACTCCATCCTCGGGGGAGTCAGGGACCAGTCAAGAGCTTTGCTCTAGTTAAGCTCTTTATTGTTGCTATGAGCATGGTCTATTCTGAAGGAAAAAAATTTCCTAGAATAGGAAATCCTATGAAGGATGCAGAATAGCTCAGTGATTATCTAGGTTTGGGGGAGAGGGACTGGTCAGTAATCTAGTAGGTAGAGTGTTTGTTTTAGATAACAAAAATGAAAAAAACAACTCACTAAAAATGGAGTCACCATTTGGCCCAACATTATTTACTCTGATATAGACCAGAAGGAATCAAAGCCAGCATACTATAGGGATACTTGTACACTCTTTCACTGCAGCACAGTCACAATAACCAAGATACGGAACCAACCTACATCCCCATTTGGCTAACGAAAATGTGATATATAACAATGGCACATTATTCAATAGTAAAGAAAAATATTATATCATCTGTAGGAAAGTGGATGGTGGCCGTTATGTTAAATAGACTAAGCTGTACTCAGAAAGACATGCACTGACTGTTTTTCTCAATATGTGGAATCTAAAAAAGATGACAGGAAAGGAGAAGCAAGACTAATAGACCAATGGAAGGAAATAAGAGGGACAGTACGGGATGGTGACAGGGAATGGAAAAAAAGTTGTTACTTACCGTTAAAAGATGGTGCTGGGAGGCCAGGCAGCGTGCCCTGGAGGGCGGTGTGTGAAGCTGTGAGTGTGAAGCCAAAGGTGCGGTGCAGATCCCGGGAGTCTGGACAGCCAGAAATGTGGCGCCCCTAAGGAAAGCTGCAAGGAGCGGGCAGAGCCCGCCCAAGAGACAGGCCTTGGGAGCTGTAACAACAAAGCGCCGTAGGGGTGGAACCGCACAAGCCCTTTGGAGCGCACAGTTTGCCACAGACTGCTTCAGATGGTGCACATGGACTTAATATTTCCCCTGCTGGATTTTGGACTTGCTTTGGTCCCAATCCTCTGTATTTCCATGTGTGACTTTTGGAATGAAAATGTTTATCTTGTGCCATTGAATTGGAAGAGTTTAACTTTTCATTTGTACAAGTGCTTGAAGGTAAAAGTTTGCCTTACATCTCAGAAGATTTGGGACTTGGATTTTGCAGAAATGCTGAAACTGTTAGGAATTTGGAAACTCTTGCAGATGGGCAGAATGCCTTTTGCATAAAGGAATGTGAGTGAGACTTTGGGGGGGCCAAGGGCAGAATATTACGGTTCTAATGTAATATAATGTTGATAGACTTATTACTGGTTCTAATGGATTGTTAAACTTGTATTATAATGTTCAAGTTGTGAAATGATATGAATAAGCAAGTCCTTGTATCTGGAAACTTGTTTAAAGAAATGTGCTTGGTTGCCAGATTGCCAAGGGGTGAAATGTAATGGTTGATACATGTCAATTTGAGAAGATTAGAAGTTTAACTAAAAAACTAAGCAGTGGGCCAGGGTCCTCACTTTGTAAAAATTCTCATCCTTTAAAAGAGGAGGGCATGGAGAAGGTGTGAGTGCTACACCTGCCTGGGGTGGGGAGATAACCTGCTTACAACACAAAGGAGGAAAGAGTCTCACTTTCCCCACTTTTGTGCTTGCTGTCTTCTGCCAACTTCAGATGTTGCCCCTGTGTCATGCCACCCTGCCTTGGAGCCAGCTGATTAAAGATGGAAACCTCCACAAAATATGAGCTGAATAAACCTTTCCTTCCTCGATTTTGGGCAACAGGTATTTTGTTTCAGCATATGATTGACTTATTTATTTAAACCTTCACCGTGCACTTGTTTGGGATATTGTGAGCCTGAGCAGTCTGCAATAATTAAAGGGTAATATTAATATGGTAGAGAGCTCTTTGAACTAACTCCCAAGGTCCTGCTCAGTTCTGGCCTTGCCTCAGTATCACCTTCCTTTGCTTGCAAACCAACTCGGTATGGGCTGCCCAGTGGAGCTCTCTGACTTTACTCCAGAAAGAAGGAGAGTACTGGCCTTCCTGGATGCTCCACAATCAGGTTACTGGTTCCTTTTATTTAAGCCATTCACTGGCCAATCATTTGGGAAGTTGGGACTAGGCCAAGAACACAATATATAATCACGAGCCCCAGAGCACAAAGGACCCTCATGTGGAAATCCCTGCCCACACCAGAGCCCCAGAACCTTGTGCTGAGCCCCGCTCTTACCAGCCCTGAGCTGCTTCCTTGGGACCATGAGACATCACGACACCCTGAGGCCTCTGAGGCAGTGGGCAGCTGCCCAACCTCCTCTCCGCGCCTTGCTCAAGCTCAAGGGGTGGTGTTGTCCTCACAGCTCTGTCCTCCTGGTGCTACTTGTGGTGTCACTGTGATGAGCAATTTTAGGGTCTTGGCTCCTGTGTGTCGGGGAAGAGCCGTGAGCACTGGTGGGGAAGCCCGCACAGGCGGCGGCACTGTATTTCCTGTGGAGACCCAGGGAGAGCCCGAGCGACCTGTCCACCTCCACAAGCTCCCAAGTCCCTGTCTGCAGCCATTGCCAGCAGCCAGCCGGGTAAGCAACGCCCTCTGTCAGCCTGCTGGGAACAACACCTGTGATATTCAGGTCACGAAGGTCTTGGTGCCTGAGTGGTTTTCAGGAACTTGGAGGCTCTCCAACTGGTTCCACCAGACATGCACGTTGGCTT
>PVLD010025709.1:0-23303 GCA_004027595.1 Dinomys branickii
GTTTTAATGTTGAGGTCTATGATCCATTTTGACCTGAGTTTGGTGCATGGTGATAGACTGGGGTCTATTTTCAGTTTTCGGCAAGAGGCAAGCCAGTTTTTCCAGCACCATTTATTAAACAGGCCTTCTTTTTTCCACTGTGTTTGGTTGACCCCTTTGTCAAATATTAGGTAGCTGAGTGGGTTTTTTGTTGTGGTTGTATCTTCCAGTCTGTTCCATTGATCCTCAGGTCTGTTTTTTAGCCAGTACCAGGTTGATTTTATTACAGTAGCTTTGCAGTATAATTTCAGGTCAGGGATTGTGATTCCACCCTGCAGACGTATTTATAACTGAACATATTCTGATAATAGTCTCTTCTTTGTGTGGTCACAAGGCTGGGTGTTTTGTCTTGGACATAATCTGCAATAATTAAGAGTACAGTGGGAGTAAACAAAGAAGATACCCATTTTATTGATCTTCTTACAATGAGCAGGCCCAGAGTCATTTCAGGGATGACTGTTCAGTGTTAACCAGAACCCTGAAGATCACAATAGAGTCCGACAGGCCTGTGTCCTTACCTGACCTACAACACTTAGCAACTATTTTATTTCTATAATCAGTTGGAGCATATATTTTTGTCACTATGGTTGGTCCAAAATCTTTGCAAAGGTCTGTTTGGATTCAAATCTTGACTTATTCTGACTGTGTATTTGTAGACCAGTTAGTTAATCCCCTTCACCATTAATTAATTTGTAATTAAAATATGAGGCATGGATTGAGATTATTTACATAAAGCTCTGACACACAGAAAGACTGAACCTCAATTTCCTCATCTGTAAGTCAGGGCTAACTTAGAATCCACCTTGAACCACTGTGAGGGGTCTGTTACCCACTGCTGTGTAACAAATCCACCCAAACTTAGCGGCACAGGTGTGTAGCATTTCTAGTGCTCTTATGGGGTGTGGTTTGCTAATTTGAAAGAAGCAAAAGAGGCCAGGACCCAGATGGGGACTCAAATGGTTGGGGCAGATAATTCTGGAGTAATTTCGCTAATAGGACTGGTACTTGCACATAGATACCTCACCAGGTGGACTCAGTTGACCATGCCTTCTCCAGGCTACACATAACTCTTCTGGAACCTAAGGATCCCTGGAATAGAGGTAGGATCCCAAGAGGGACCAACCCAGTAGGCAGTGTTCAAAAACACCTAGACTGAGGTGACTATTCTTCAGAGTTACCCTCAGAAAATGTGTGGCATCCCTGCCACCAACATCGCTGCTACGAGTCAGTCACTGAGGCAAGTTCAGGCCAGAAAAGAGAAGATTAAATTCCATCTCCTGACTGAGTGAAGGCAATGGCACCCTGCAGAAGTGCATGTAGGATGGGTAAAAACATCACAACCATCTATGCAAAGTACAGTGGGCCACAAACTGCTCATGTAATTCATGCAACATAGTGAAGATGCACAATAAGAACTCAGTAAAGATAAGCCGATATTGCTGTTTATGTTATCACACTCATCTCGAGGCGACATAGACACTTACCTTTCACTGTCTTATACTACAGTGGATAAAAATGTTACATGAGGAGGCAGTGCACATACCTGTGTGTTGCAGTGGAATCCTGCTGGGCCTCAGAGGAAAAGGGTACTAGCTCTCCTTGTAAGTTTGAGGTGAGCCTCCTGTTCAAACAGGAGCTTCCTCCACAGCACTGGAGCAAATTCCCTTCTCTGGGCTTCAGGGGTCAGAGGGAAAGTCCCAGAGAATTTGTGGCCCTTGTCTTGAATATCAGGTCTTCTTCACTGCTTACAGCCACTATGTTGAGACTTTAAATGGCTAGAACAAGTTCCATTTAGTGACTTCACAAATCTCTTGGCAATGAGATTTATAAACTGGGCATTCTTGTTTCTCTGGCCACTAACAGGAACTTTTTGAAATCCAAAGAGACAACAACATATTTATCATCTTTACTCAGAGATGAAGCAATCTACCTGGAGAGGCTGCCTGGGAACAGAGCAGTGTCCCTTGGGCACAGGGAAGATGGTTAGCAGGAGGACTCTAAGATAGACTTTGGGGAAAAAATAGTCCAAAAACATCTTCATTTCTTATGGTCCTGAGGTTTTGAGTCTTTGGCTTAAAATTACTTGGCTATCTAACAGATCATCTTCCCATGATCTTTTACACCCTCTAAAATAACGAGCTCTTAGAGGGAGGACACTGTGCTCTTGTAATTTCATATTGCCAAGTTCACACTGGATCCTCAGTAAATGTATGACATAAAGAAAGATTTATTCTCTTGTCCAGAGGCATGCTATATCCTCTCTTTTACACCATGATATGTAATAAGCTCTTACCATCCCAGCTTCTCAACAATACATCACATCACACAGATTTTGGGGAAAATAAGTAAACCCAATGTCACATTTAAATTCTCTCTCCCTCCCTGTCTCTCTCTCTCTCTCTCTCTCTCTCTCTCTCGCTCTCGCTCTCGCTCTCGCTCTCGCTCTTTCTCTCTTCTTCTCTCCCCTTCTTTCTTCCTCCCTCTTCTTCTCCCTCTCCCCCACCTCATTTGTTAGGGAAGGAGTTGGTGGGAGACTGATGGTAAGACAGCCTCATCTATATTGTCTTATCAGAATAGACCCCTGGCAGCATTTTTCATAAAGTTAAAGTTTTTGAGAATGTGCTGGAGAGCAGTCACCCATCTTGACATACTCTTTTCTTATCCTTGAAGAGAATAATTATTTTCTTTTCCCCTGAGAGTCCCCAGTAGGAGTTACAGATGAAAGAATTTGTGCAAGTGCTCTCCCTTTGCCGCTAAGAAGATCTTCTGAGCTGTTCCCATAATCTTCCCACCAAGTTTGCTGGAGGAGGAAAGGGAAGGCTTTTCACACTGGGGTTGGAGTTACAGGTCAGATGGTCTGTGGGAGGTTGGAATGGGGAGTGCTTGTATCATCTTTAACTTATGTAGTCCCCAGGAACTCCAAGATGGCACCCAGGAGTCCTGACGTTCTGAAAGCCTTCCACTGAAGTTTGCCAATGTGCAGAATTTATTACACATTCTGGAGTTCACTTAAGATATAAATTGCTTTCTGGACAATTTCATTTTTATGCTACCTACAGGCACATTGATGCCTAATTTGAAGTCAGTCTGTGTTGGGACATGTCTTCTTTCATCGCAGATTTTATTGCCATGAGTTGTTCTGGAGGGATTTTAATGGGAAAGTGGCTCATGGCATTGGGTTGGATGTGTCCCCCGAGTGTGCACTGTCTTTGGAGCCAACAGAGATGCCAAAGTGCAGTTGAGCCATATTCTGTTTTCATGGAATCACCCCAAAATGGTTGGGAATATTTATGTTTCATGTCTGAATTTTATGAGGCATTAGCAGAATAAGGGGTGGCCAGGAGAAAGAACAAATTTTCCTAACAGAGTTGGCTATAAAGCAGTCATGTGCAGCTATTGCCTAGTGTATATAATTTTTCAGACTGTTCCAAAAGTATGTCCTTCAGGATATCTTATTCTACCTCACTGAATATGATTTTAAACATTGATACATCTCAGTGCCTCATCAAAAAGCAAATTATCCTGAACTGGAAAATATTACTTTGGCAAAAATCTCTCCCCTGAATTTAGTGTAGAGTTGATGTTCAGCTTGTTTTCTCACCTTTGTCAAGGTAGGAATCCTATTTACTAAAATTTTTATTTAAATAATTATCATTGTATAACTATCATTTAATTAATTACTGAATTAGCAAGCTTCCTGTTGCTCCAATAAATATCTGAGATAAATGACTTAAATGAACAAAGCTTCATTTTGTCTCATTCTTTGAGAGATGCCAGCCTGTAAATGGCTGACTCTACAGTAGAAACTGCCCAGGGCAAGGGCTTGGTAGAACAGAGCTGCTCATCTCACAGCAGCCAGGAACCAGAGCGGAAGCCAGAGGGACTGTCCTATCTCTCCCTTCTGCTTTGCTCCATCCAGCCCTCTGCTCTAAGGAATAGAGCTGCTCACATCAGGGTAGGTCTCCCACCTTAGTTTGCTGTCAATATGCCAATCTTCTCTGGATGCACTCTACAGACACATACAGAAGTGTGCTTTACAAGTTTCTTAGGCAACTCTCAATCCAATGAAGATTGACATCACAATTATTTAATTAAAATTTAATTTGTATTATGGATGAACCAAAAATATCTTCATCAAAACAACTGGTTGAGGTCTGAATTTCCTGAAAGGTATTGTGAGCCTCTAGAACTCATCTCTCCTCTAAAATAATGAACACATAGGCAGAACAATGAAATCTGTTTCAGAACTTAAGCAGAAACTGAAGCCATAGTTGTAGCTCAAAGTCGTGTTTCTTATACAAACTTCTGTGCTTTGGTAAGACCGTTAAGTTATAACCACACTTTATAGGAAAATGGGATTTGTAGCATTCTAACTTGGGTTTTTTTCATCTCTCGCCCATTACTCTGTTCATTGGCATTAGAACCCCACGCCAGTAGTTTCACATGAAAGGGAAGGTTCACAAATGCACCATCCTAGGAAGCAGGCAAGACTTTGTCTGACTCTGAAGTTCCCTGGGAAGTCATATTTTCAGTAAGTAATTGGACTCAGAGCTCAGCTTCCTGAGAAGAGAGTGAGGGTAAAATACCAAAACACCAGCAAATTTCTGTTAACATCTCAGCTTTCTGAGGCTGACATATCATTTACAGTAAGACAGAACTTGGTGAAGATCTAAAAGAGAATACTGGAAAACCAGGCTGAGGCAGAAGGGCTGTGAATGAACTGGAGGCCCACCTGGACTATATAGCAAGGGGAGAAACAAAAACAGACAGAGACAGAGAGACAGAGACAGACAGACAGACAGACAGGAGCTAAGCTGTGCTGCGAACTTCTAGAAATTTTAAGATATGTCTTCTCACATTCTGCTTAAAGACAACTTTGGCAAATGGTGGAGGACTCACAAGCAAGGCATGAGAAAATTCCACAAAATTCTGACCAGTCACTTCCTGGTCACTATAGTACCCTGAGACAGGTATGACCTCCCAGAAGCCATGCTAAGAAATGAAAGCAAGGACTGAAACAATTAGCTGGGAAAGCCACCCTCCACATTTAAAAAAAGGTGGAACTGGCCCAGGAAAGTCATGAAATGCATAAGTGACAATAAGAAACACAACAACAAAGCTAAAACCAAGCACCAGCCAGAGCCAGTCACATTTGCAAGATTAGGAAGAGAAGAACTTGGTACCAGAAATAGTACCATATACTAACTAAAATGTCTAGTTTTCAACAAAATATTTTATCAGCCATACAAAGAAAGAAGTGTGTGACATACACAGTAAAATAGCAACCAAAAGAAAATGTCCCTAGTAGGCTTAGTAAACAACACCTTTAAAGTAGTGATTTTAAGTATTTTCAAGGAATTTCAGGAAACCATGTCTAAAGAATTAGAGAAAAACATTACAACAATATCTTTACCAAAAAGAAAATATCAACAGATAATAGAAATTATTTTTAAAACAAAAAAATTCTGGAACTGGGAAATAGCATAATGAAAAGAAGAAATTAACTACAGAGCCACAAGGACAGCTGAGCAGACAAAAGAAAAGTAAATCTGTTAACTTCACATAGGTCAATAGAGATTACCCAGTCTGCAGGGCAGGAAAAACAGAAAGCAAAGTATAGAGAAACACAAACAGAAACTCAGGGGCCTGTAGAAGACATGAATATTGAGAAGTCTGAAGAAAAGAAAGAGAAATGGATGGAAAAACTGTTTGAAGGAATAATTACAGTACTTTCCAAACTTAATGAAAAATATCAAATCTGTACATTAGCATCGCAGTGAGCTCCAAAAAAAGTAAATGAATGAACTAGGAGACCAATGACGGTGAAACTTTTAGAGATGAGTGCCCAAACTGCAACCCAAAATCCACTCATTGGTAACAAAGTGCCAACATTGCAAATAAACCGAGATATCCCATGCTTGGTTGCTGGGCAGATCCTGGGATGACTTGACTTTCATGACTTGACCAGTACCCATACCATAGATTCATGTGCAGCAGAACCTATGCTGACACAGACAATCATAAGTAAATTAAGAAATATCGCCATATAGTTGCACACACCCATAATTCCAGCACTTGGGAGGCTGAGGCAGGAGGATGGCTGCAAGTCTGAGGCCAGCCCAAACTGCATAGCAAGATTCTATCGCAATAAATAAATAAATAAATAAATAAGAATATTAAAGACAAAAAGAGAGCCTCAAAAGCAGCAAAAAATGTAAGTTATCATGAACAGGGAAGCCTCAATATAATTTAACAGCTGATTTTCCTTTGTAAAAATTCAAGGAAGGCAGAAATGGGATAACAGTTTCAAAACATTGACGAGAAACAACTGTGAAACAAGAATGTACATGGGTCCAGGTTTTCCTCCAACAGAGAGTGCTCATTTCAAGATGTGCCCTGCAAGAGACCTAAGGGAGTCCTCCAGGTTGGAATGAAGTGAGATGAAACACTAACATGTATATCCATGAAGAGATAAAAGACCACTACTCATAGTAATTATGCATTATGGAAGACAATGTATTTCTGCTAATAATTCTTTTCCTATTAGTTTAAAAAAGACAACTACATTTAGCAATAACTTTTGTCTGCATTCATGGGCTTATAATGAACAAAATTATAATTTCTATGAAAAGAGTAGAAAACAGGGAAATGTAAGATTGTTAGGGCAGTTTTTGTACACTATTAAAGTTAATATTCATACAATGAGACTTATATGAATTAAGATTACCTATAATGCCTAGGGAAAGAACTAAAATATATTTAAAATACATAGCAAAGATATAACAGGGGAGTTTGGATGGTACACTAAATTGTCTATTTAAACAAACAAGAGCAACAACTAAAATAAGACACGACATACAAAGAACAAATAGCGAGATGGCAGACATAAAATGTACTTTATCAATAATCATCCTACATATAATTTAAACACTGAAATCAGAAGACAGATTGGTAGAATGAATAAATAATATGACTGAGGTATATACCATTTTCACAAAACAAGCTTCAGAGTAAAAAACTCTAATTGGTTGAAAATAAAAGGATAAAAAAAGATATATCATGCAAGGAGTACCCAAAAGAGACACAGAGTGCCTTTAATAATACAATTCAAAATAGACTTTAAGGGGAAATTAATACTAGAAACACAGAAGGATATTTTATAATAGGAGGAAAATTCCACAGACCATAACAGAGATTACAGACATTTATGCACATAGTAAAAGAATCTCAACTTATATAAAGCAAAAATTGACAGAACTGACTGAAGAAGCAACTCATCAATAACAGCTGAATACTACAATAACCCCTTCTGAATAATAGGTAGAAAAATGAGATAGAAGCTAAAATATGAGGCCTAAGCAGCATTAATAACCACCTAACCCTAACATAGCTGTAGAACACACCAACAAACAACAGGAAAACACATATTTTCCCAAGTGTGTACTGACAGATCCGTAAGATAGTATGTTAGGTAACAAAACAAGCCTCGTTATATTCATAAAGAGTGAAATGACAGGCAGCACCTTCTTTAGCCAAAAGGGGATGAAATTAGAAATCAATAACAATGCTATTTGGAGAATTCACTACTATGTGGACATTAAACAAATACCTCCTGAATAGCCAATAGATCAAAGAACAAATCACAAGAGAAAGTAGGATTGCTTTGTGTTTAGTGAAGTTGAAAACACCACATATCAGAATTTATTGGATACTATTAAAGTGTTTAAAGAAGAAATTATAGCTGTAAATACCTACTTCAAAGAAAATTAATGGTCATAAACTGATCATCTAATCTTTCAATTAAAGAAAGAAAAAAAAAGACAAACTAAGCCCAAGGCAAGAGTTTAAGAAAATAATAAATATGATAATGAAAACAAGTAACAAAAATATAAAATGCCATAAATATTACACAAAACCACAAGTTGTTTCTCTGAAAACAGAAAAAATTGTCAAACTTTTAGAGACTGACCAAGGGAAAAGGATTTAAATCACTAAAAAAAGTGAGTGAAAGATGGCCATCACTACTTACCTGATGAACATAACGAAGATGAAGTAACAAAGGAATATGTAGCACGAGCAAGTGTGTGAAAACAAATTAGATCATTTAGTTGAAATAGAAAAATTCCTAGAAAGATATAAACAACTAAAATAACACAAAAACATAGAAAATTTAAATAAGCCTATAATAAGCAAAGTGAACAAATTAATAATTTAAAGGTTTTCAACAAAAGAAAGTTTGAGTCCAAATGCCTTCACTGATGTTTTGCAAAACATTTAGAGATGAACTGAACAATCCATCACAATGCCTCTATAAGTAGAAAAAGGTAAATTTTCTTTCTTTCTTTTTTTTTTTTTTTTGCAGTACTGGGGATCGAACTCAGGACCCTGCGCTTGCTAGGCAAGCGCTTATTGCACTGAGCTATATCCCCAGCTCAAAAAAAGATAAATTTTCTAACCCACTCTACTAAAACCAAAGTTTTCACAAACAGACTATCGGCCAATCATCCCTATAAATATGGATCCAAAAATTTTCAGGAAAATATCAGCAAAATAAATCTCCCAACCTTTAACAAAGACTATACATTTTCAGCGCTTGGAATTTACCTCAGGAAGGCAAGGTTGGTTGAACCAAAGTAACACAGCATATTAATAGAATAAATTATAAAACCAAATGATTATTTTAATGGATTCAGAAACAATATTTGGGAAAATCCACCATTCTTTCATGATAGAAACATTAAAAAACTTGGAATTGAAAGGAACTTCCTCAATGTGAAAAAGAACATCTAATGGAAAAAAACCCAAAGCTAATATGCTAATATTTGTATCATACATAGTGGTGAAAGATTGGATGCCTTTTTCTCCTTATATGGAGCAAGGCCATATGTCCACTCTCATCAGGTATTAATCACTGCACTGGAGGTTCTATCATGGGAAATTAGGCAAATGAAAAAGTAAAAGGTATTCAGATTGGAAAGAAGTAAGTAAAATTAGCTGTACTTCTAAAGGAAAGAAAGATAGTATTATCTTCTAGGTAGATAAATTCAAGGGGTAAAAATCAATAAAACAACAACACAGACATATAAAATGAAAAAAGCGTAGAATTAATAAGTAAGTTCAACAACGTGGCATAGATCAATATGCAAAATCAACAACACTTTTATACACTAACCATGTAAGTAACATGCTTTCTTAGTTGATTTACAGATTCAGAGGAATCCCTGCCACAATCCCAGAGTTATTTTTCATTTGCAATAGAAATTATAAAATTGATTTTGAACTTTCTATGCAAACGCAAAGGACTCAGACTCACCATAACAATTTTAAGAAAGAGCAAAGTAGGAACATTCATATTTCCATTTTAATAATTTAGTATAAGCTATGGTAAATGTAAGTGTGTGTGGCCAACATAAAAATTCACATAGAATTCAATTCAATAGAACTGACAATGTAGAAATATGTCCTTACATTTTTGGTCAATTGACATTTATTAAAGATATAAAGATATCTTTATATATAAAGATATAAAGATAGCTCAATGGATGGGAGTACACTCCTTCCAGCAAATGATTCTGGAACACATGTAAAATTGAATTTTGATCCTTATCTCACACCATATATATGAATTAACTCAAAATGCTTCATAGAACTACATTAAAGACGTAAAAGTATAAAACTTCTAAATAAAACATAGGAATAAATCTATATGACCACATGCTTTGGTTGGGTGAATGAAGTGTTCCCCAGTGGAGTTACAGGGTTGGTTCCTGGTGCTCAACACGACTTGGAGGTGATGGCACCTGTAGGAAGTGGGGCATAGGAAAAGGAAATTAGGCCATTGGGGGTGTGCTCTGGAAGGGGACTTCAGAACCCTGGTCCCTTTCTATCACTCTCTTTGCTTCCTGGCTGTGAAAAGGTGAACAGCTTTCTTGTCATACACTCCATCCAGGTGTGCCTCCCTGCAAAAGCACAAAGGAAATTACCCAAGTGATCATGGACTAAATCTTCTAAAACTATGAGCCAATTATTAAGAAATCAACCAATAACAAATGCTGAAGGGGCTGTAGGGAAAAAGAATCCTTCTCTACTGTTGTGGGATTGTAGACTGGTGCAACTACAGTAGAAATCAGTGTAGAGATTCCTTAAGAAACTAGGATTGAAGGTCCCATTTGACCCAGCTATTCCCCTTTTGGGTATCTTCCCAGAAGAATTAAAAACATTGTACCACAGCAATATATGGGCACCCATGTTTATAGCAATACAATTTGTAATAGCTAGATACTGGAAACAACCCAAATGCCCATCAACTAAGGAACAGATGAAAAGATGTGATATTTTTATACAATAGAGTACTACTCATCCCTAAAGAAGGATAAACTGGATACTTTTATAGGCAAATTAATGCAATTTGAGACCATAATCATAAGTTAAATAAATCAGACACACATGTATAAACATCATATTGTTTCCTGAGTGTGAGAAGCTGAAGGAGTAAATAAAATCCAAAATGTACAATAGATATTCTAAGATGGGAATTAACTTCAAGCATAAAGAGAAACTGGGATGGGAGAATGGAAAAAAGAAGAAAGGGGAAAGAAAAAGAAAAAGATATAGAGATAGATAGATAGATAAAAGGTAGTTAAGATAGTTATACTACTACTTCTCTTAGTTCGTTGAAAAGAAAGGTTTGTCCTAGTATTGTTTGGACAATTGAATGCCAATATCTTGCACTCTGAGTAGCTAATTTAAAGAAAATAGTATACAATGTTATCAACCACTGTTATCCTCCTATTATCTTGTTTTGAAATTTTATTTTATTTTTTCTCTTTAAAATAAGAAAATAAAACTGTGAGCCAAAACAGACATTTTCTCCTGAGAAGATGGTTATCTAGTGATCTGTTATAATAATGGAAAGGTGACTGACCTTAACTGGGTTTTCTTTTCAAAGAATTAAAAACGTTTCTTACACTAAGGAGACAATGTGATGTTTACACATGTGGGTCTGATTTATTTCACTTAAGACTATGCTCTCTCTAGTTGCATCCATTTACCTATAAAAACCTCAAATTTATCTTTTTTATAGCTGAGTAATACTCCATTGTACAAAAACACCACATCTTTTTTATCCATTCCTCAGTTGATGGGCATTTGGGTTATTTCCAAACATTGTATTGTCTCCCTAGTATAAGAAACTGAAAGAGTAAATAAAAACCAAAAGATACAGGAGATACTGTGAAAGGGAAAGAAACTGCCAGGGGAAAGAGAAAAGAAAAAAGGAAGGGAAAATTCTACATCTATATCTAGATATAAAATAACTGAGATAATTGTACTACTAATTTCTATTGGTTTATTGTAAGGAATGCTTAATTTTTTGACCAATTTTACATGCTTACATCTGATAATCTAAACAACTATTTTGAAGATAACAATATGCAATATAACAACCATCCTATCATCTTGTTTTGAAATTCTATATTGTTTTTAATGTTTTCCCCATTTTTATTCTCTTTAAAATAATTTTTAAAAAAAACTTAAAAATGTTCTAAAATCAGGTTATGATGATGATCATTCAACTCTATGAGCACAATAACAAACACTGAACTCCACTCCTATTTGAAATATATCTCAATAAGTTTGCACAAAACAAACAGGACACCATGGGGACAGAGCCTTTTTAAAACATAGATGGATTACATAGCATACAGGTTATATGCCTATTATTCTTTTTTTTTTTTTTTTTTTCGGTACTGGGGATCGAACTCAAGACCCTGCGCTTGCTAGGCAAGCGCTTATTCCACTGAGCTATATCCCCAGCCCCATGCCTATTATTCTTTTAAAGTAAAACTCAATTGTCCCTTGTGTTGAAATTTCATTTGGGGGCTGAGTTCTATTAATTCTGCTAACCATTGTCTTCTAATTTTTCAGGTTTTTTGCGAATCTTGGAAGCACAAAAAGTCCACTTAGTTGTAGTTGAAGAAGATGAGGTAAGTACATTTCCCTTGCCTCACACCACACATACCAATCAGCTCAAAATCCTTGACTGGGATGACTCAAATGCTGGAACTCATTGAGACTGTTGGTCAAGGCATCTCACATGGCTTCTCGTGTGGCTTGAGCATGCTCCTAGCATGCTCCTATTCCTGGGTAGCCAATGTCTTTCATGTTATCTGGAGCTACAGGAACAAATGTTCCAGCAATGACCCAGATTCACAAGGTACATGATATTTCTTCCAGCTTCTGTTGTATGAAGAAATCCCATGCTCAATCAAATTCAGGACTATAGGATGAAAGTCATCTTTTCTTGATGGAGCATTTAAAAGAATTTGTAGCCCTGTATAGAAATCATGACACTGCTTAGAAGAAAATTATTTAGCAACTAGGTATACACTTGCCCATTTGAAATAGAAATGACTGGGCTTCATCAACACTTCTATTAAGTACCATTCAACATTATTGTTTTATTATAATATAAATTAATAATTATAATGTGACATTCACATTTGTGTTTTAAGTGTTCTGATAAGAATATTCACATCCATAAATCGATGACTTGGCAACTCAAGAATTCTGTCTGATCTGGAGTGAGTTACATGACTTGATGCCCTGAAAACCCTGAAACCCTTAAAGGAATAATGAATTCACAAACCTGTGGTCTAAGAAACTCCCAGACATGTGGCAGCATGGTGTGTATGTGAAAAGGAAGGGTGACTCCAACTACAGTCAGACAGACCCAGTTTCTAGGTCCAGCTTCACCTCCAGATGGTTCTGGACAGATGTCTTCACATTTCCTCAGTGGTAAAACAGGAATAGCCAAGCATGCCATGCTGGATTACTGACAAGTTTGGAGAGGTATTATGAACATACCACGCCTTAAATATGTACAAATGGAAGTAATTATTAAAACCTCAAATGAAATCTTAGCATGCAAGTTATTTTTAATGACAGTCAGTTCTAAACAGCACCATCAATTCACCGGTCTGCCTTGCAAACAGTATAAAACAATAGCCCTCAAATCTTCCAGTAACTATTGGCAGAATACCCAACACATGCCAGATACTGGAATCCAAACTGGAAATGTAACAATGAACAAAACCAGAGTTAGACTTCCCTGGGAGAGCAGGTCCCAGAGAACCTGGAGGACCCAAGAGCCACACCTGCAGAGGACAGCAGGGGACAGAACTCCTAGTGCTCAACACTCATGCTGCCTCCATTTGTCCAGCCCCTTATAACCCTCCACATTCCAGGAAGCAAGAACAAGGAATGGGTCTTTATATTTGGTTGCTAAAAAAAGAGCTCAAGAAATTTGAGGAAATATCTCCCAGAAGAGATACCTCAGCATCCCGTGGGTGGCCCCCATGGGTGGACATGGTTTGAGCTTGTCCAAGGCTGTGTGTTGGAAGCCTGGTCCTAGGGTGAGTGTTGGGAGGTGGTGGACCTTGAAACCCTGGAGCATAGTGGGATGTCTTTTGGTGGAGGGTATGGAACCCTTGGATTCCCACATTCTTGCCCTTTTGCCTGTGCCCCTGCCCTGTGGTGCTGTCTGTCATGAGATGGTGCCATCAGGGCTGCATCAGAGCCTGCATGTGCTGTCTGGATCCCAGCCTGCAGACAGTGAGTGTGGAGGAAATCCTGTTGTTCTTAAATTGCCTGGCTCCAGGCTTGTGACTGCAGCTCCTGAGGGACCCACACAGGCACACTGACTATATCTCAGATCACTTGGTTAGGATGAGTCAAGGGTAGTGACACCAATATACCTCCCCCTGCATGGTGCAGTGAGATCCACAAAGCCATGGGAGGGCCATGTCCTAGGTCACTGGCCATGTCCAGGTGGCTTGAGCCAAATCCTGCCTTTTCAAATAAAAAGGACTATTTTATAAAAGTTAAAGTTGAGCTGTGCTGCTAGATCAGGAGGCACACAGGGAACTCTGAGGATGAGCACCAGACCCCCTGTGCGGGTCCTGCCCCCACCTGGGCTTCCTCTGAGAGCTCTTGGCTGGGGACAGCACTTGGAGGCTGAGTTCCCAGACCCTGCTCAGGAGGGTGGGGGACTGTGATTCCTGGCCTGAAGAGCACCGTCTGAAATAGATGAAGTGTCTGAGGAAGCTCTGGGGAGCAACGAGGAGTACACAGGCTTGACCTGCATCCCCCACAGCTCGTGGTGGGGAAGGGACAGGGGTTCCCCCTCAACAGCTCCTCTGCACTCCAGCATTTCCCAGTTATCCAGGACTTGGAACCTCATCGGATATATGTCAACATCTTACATATTGCAATCTCAAAATCCATTTCTACAGCACCTTTCTCCTTTGAATGATGCTGTCCCAGGGGTGGGGAACATTATTTACATGGATAGAAAGAAAGAAAGAAAGAAAGAAAGAAAGAAAGAAAGAAAGAAAGAAAGAAAGAAAGAAAGAAAATCTTCACTCCTTGAGCTGCAAGCCAAGGCTTTCACAAGCCCAAAAAAGCCTCCGAAAAAGAAAACACAACACCTCTTACCAAGATGTAAAATGACATGGCTGGGGACTGAGAGGTCCCTGAGATGTCTCCTTGTGTGGTATGTGAAGGAAAGCCCAACGTTATCCAAGAAGAGGGTTGTAGTAATTTTGGGAAGCAAAAAGCTAACGATGATGACCTGGGGAAGAAGAAAAGAGAGAAATCTGTGTAACACAAAGCAAATCAGGAGCCCATAGCAATGCTGAACCTGGAAAAGATGGTTTTACCTTTCAATTATCATTTTTCTGAATTAAAAGGTGCAGTGTGTGGGGGGAGAATCTTATTAGTCACCATCACTAAGACAGAGCCTCAGGTGGACACAGCGATGAGGAAGAAAGGATGACTAAAAGGGGGGTTCCAAGAAAAGAAGGAGGCCCATGAAGTAGGACAACAGGAGGGAGGAGATGAGTCCTAAGTAGGTGCCAGACCACAGCTCCCACATTGGTCTGGGAAGAGCAGGGCCTTTGTGTCACCTTAAGACATGTGCCTGACCTATCCTCATCCTAAGATGAGGATTGAACTCTGTCTCAGTAGGTTGCCCTGAGGATCGAATCCGATCATTTGTGCTACATATTTCTGTTACACATATGCATGCACCATGCCTGACATGGGGCAGGAAATACAGTCCATGGCAGTGGCCAACATCATCATCTCTGCCAGTATACAACACCTTTCTCAAAAGAAAGTTCACTACTTCAAGAGGGAGATGAACAATGCAGAAGATAAAACACGTTTCAAAACAAGGCCATGCTACCAAAACTATAAGAAGAGAGTGTAAGGGAATACTCTTATTTTAAATTTTGTCATAAAGGCACAGAAACATGGGTGTATAATATCTACATTTAATATTTAGACTATTTCTACTGATGAATCATTTAATTTTATCTTAAGTTTATTACATTGAACAGTGGATAGTTAATAGGAAATTTTAAACAATAAAATATTGAATTTTTAATATTTACTGAGTGCTCATAAAGAAACAAAAAAGTTGTCAATATTGACTGCTTTTGGTGAACAGAGTCTGAAAAATAACAACAGAAATAAATCCCTATATGAACTACAATGAAGATATCAACTGAGCTCTACAAAAAAATCTTTACTTCAATTATCACACCTAAGGCAGTCTTCACACATTACAACAGCATGTTGTTCCATGTCCACATATAGCTGACACTAACAGCATGTGTATTTGCTTTCCTGGCTTTTTTGTCGGACATACTTGACATCTCTTTGGCCTTGCTGTTTGGTCAGGAACCTCTGATTATATTATACAATGTGTATGTCTTAGTTACTTTTCTCTCATTGCTGAGACAAAATAACTGACACCCAGGATTAAAGAAGGAAAGGTTTATTTAATTCACAGTCTGTGGAGGTTTCAGTTCATACTTGGCTGGCTCCAAGGCAGAGTGGCACATGGCAGAGGGCAACAATTCATGGTGGCAGAAGACAGCAAAAGCAGCAAGAGCACAAGGGAACAAGCAACATTTCCCTCCCTTACATTGTATGCAAACTACATGCCCTAGGGCATGTGCACTCATACCCATAATCCCAACATTGGACCATGAATCGATCATAAACTCTAGAAACCTGCCTCATGACTGCATCTGGCTTTTGGGGGGCCATCCAGACACAAACCACAACAGTGTAGTTAACAGGAAGATAAAATATCAATAAAATAATGTATTAAACTCTTAATATATATTGTACATTTAGAATAAATACCAACATTTTCTCATCAGCTGTATACTTGTGAATAAACCTGAGATAACATCAGAAATAAATTCCTATGTAAACTTGTTATGGTTGATACATTGTGTCAACTTGGGGAGTCTGGAGGTTTAACTGAGTTAGTAGGAAGCCAGGGTGCTTACTTTGTATACATCCTGAGCCTGTGGAAGAGGAGGGCATGGAGACTGTGTGAGAGCTACACGCCCCCTGGGTGGGCGTGTTTACAAGGTAAAGGAGAGAAAGAGGCTGCTTGCCTGCAATTCCACACATTTGCTGGTTGTTTGCTGCCATGAACATTTGCCCTCTGCCACATGCTACTCTGCCTCAGAACCAGCCAAATATGGACTGAAACCTCCACAAACTGTAAGCTAAATAAACCTTTCCTTCCTTCATTTGGAGTGTTGGGTATTTTGTCTCAGCAACAAGAGAAAAGTAACCAAGACAAAACTACAATGTACATACAAACAAAAGACTACAGCAAAATTAATCTTTGCTTCAAATGTCACACCCAAGGCAGTCTTCACAGATGACAACTGCATATTCTATACACAAGTATTGCTTACACTGATAGCATATGTGTTTTGTTATCCTGTCCTTTCTTGCAGGGGATAGTTAACATCTTTTTTGTTTTCCCATTGTTATAGCAGGTCTTTTGGTGCTGTACCTACCTGTTCATCTGTCAGCTCACTAGTATACTTCACATTTTTTAAATGTAGTTCTTATGCTGTAAATAGTCTCTTATTAGTTCCAGTCCTAATTCTTTTTTTATCTTTTTGAAACAGGGTCTCACGATGCAATTAAGGCTGGACTGGAGCTCACTTTGCAGCCCAGGCTGGTAACGAACTTGCAATGAACTTCTTGCCTCAGCCTCCTGAATGCTGAGATTACATGCACGTGCCACCATGCCCAGCTCAGTCTCAATTCTTCAAGAAAACTTCTCCATGGTATTTTGGACTTGTCATTTTCTTTGTAACTATCAAACCCTTTATGCCACATATATATAGGATCAAGTAAAATACAACCATTGGCAGTGCTTTGTCTTTCAAGTGACATCATATTTCCTGTCAAACTCATCAACAACATCCACTCCACCTTCAGTTTTGTTGTAGAAAGTCAACATCTCAGGTTTCTGTTTTGTCAGGGTTTCCCTATCAGGATTTCCATCATGGTGCAAAGTTGACATTAGCAATACCAGTTTGTTATTCTTTGTCACATACGAGGCCAATGTTATGTCTTTCTGAAATCCAAAGACTAAGTTATACAATTCTTTGTTTTGAAATTACACTGCTGCTTTATTCCTGCATACACTTGATACCCTGGTAAAGTTGTTCTCAGTTAGCAAATGTAACACCTATCAGAAACTGATAAACAAATTGTTGAGTGTCACATTCTGATTAGTTTGGGAGATGTAGAAACAAGTCTGTCCACAACTTGTTGCTATGTTTGGTTTACTACTATATGAATAAGAATATTGTGACTGAATTCCAGGATAAATTTCTAAATTGAAAGCATAATAAATCTTCAGTCTACTAGGGCATAAATTTTTAGGTCACATTTTGAAGAGTTTTTTGGAATACATTGTCTGAAACTACAGCAACCATGAAATGCTGCAAGATGCTCATCAATAGCCATATATTCAGATGGTATGTAAATTGCTTGACTATTACCCACAAATATTTGAAAGGATGAGTGAATAACAACCATATTATCAGTTATTTTTCTTTTTTGGTGGGAAATTTTGTCATCAAACCTCAGGCAATTTTGAAGGAAACCAAATCCTTAGTGTCATCCTTATTCTACAAACCTCAAGCCCAACCCCATCACTTTTCCATCAGTCTTTGACATTCCTGCAATGACCATGAGAAAGCCCTGTTAAGTACCTATGAATGCTTTCAATTCAGCTAGTGAGACATAATATATACATTTTTGAGTATGGCCACTGATTCATATGGACATTTTACTTATATTCCAGCATTTATGTATTTCACATCTAGTAGCATAGCATTTTGTCTGCTACAAGAAATTCCAACATTGAATGCCAGTGCTGGCATTCTATCAAATAAATTTCATCTGTACCAACATGCTTGTTATATTTTTGAACCTAGTTCTAACATTGGACTATTCCATTTGGTTGTATGGCTATTTTGTACCATTTCAACTAGTCAAATATGTACTCACATTGCTGCTTCTTCATCATCTGAATCCAGGAAGTCTGCATTTCCTGTGTCTGTATGGGGCAATTCTTTCTTCATTTCACTGTTACAGAAACTTTGGCTCATATGGTTAATGTCAAAGTCCTCCTCATCATCATCCATGCATGAATAATCTGATGATTTACTGTTTACCTCCTCCAAAACTTGCAAATGTGGTTTTTCATGTTCATTGTACTGAACTGGGCTACCTGTATCAGAAAAATCAAAAGAAAACTTTTTAGAAAAACAAATACTAATGCACGGAATTTAGCAATGAGCATATCATGGGTAAACTCACCTGTGGCTACTTTGGAGCTCCTGTACACACCTTGCTGTTCATCTACCAAGTGTGAGAATGCACAGATGGGCTTTTTCTTTCCCTAGGCACAGCTACTGTGAAGCACACCCACATTCTGTCATGGCAAAAATATATGTCTATACAACAGATGATAGTGTAGGTATATATTACCCCCATAATGCTCAGATAAACATACTGAAAATCTGTTATTAAAGCATCATGTGGGTAAAAATCCCAGTTTGACACTTTCCACACACACACACACACACACCTTGTCCTTCATCGTACCAAGTAAGTAAACACAAAGATTGCTTCCTGCATCCCTCAGGCATAGCTACTGAGAAATACAGTCAGCTACTATTATGCTAAAGTACAAATTTACAGTAGAAAAGTACGAGATGGATTGTTTTAGCCCACTGTTATACCCCTTTAAGTAATTGCCTTGCAACAGAAGAAATTACAAAAAAAATTCAGGTAAAACCAGTAGATGGAGGTATCTCATCTCCTGAAACTGAAAACAGACTGCTATACAATTCAGCTAGTCCACTTTTAGGTATACATATATCCAAAGAAATAGAGTCAGCCTCCACAAGCAATCTTTGCACTTTTCACAACAGCTGGGAAAGGCACCAGCCTAAGGGCCCACTAATAGGTGGCTGTGAAGAACATCTGGCTTGGGTACACAAAGGGGTATTATTCAGCCCTCATCCTCAGCATCATGGCTGGAACAGGACAGTATGTTAAGGGGAATAAGTGCAAAAAGATAAGGAATGCAAGATTTTCTTCCCATGTGGACTCTACAAAATGCGAACCTGAAGGTAGACTAGAGATTACTAAAAGTGGGAAGGTAGAGGGGAAGGATAGAGAAAGGAAGGCTGGATTTTATCAGTGTACACAGTAGTCACATATTCAAATGTGACACTGAGCCCCATTAATATGACACACATCTGTCTCACCCAGAGCCTAGTTGTGCTGGGCCAGAGAGTAGGTTTCCAGGAGGGCAAAGGCAATACTGGGAGACAGATTTTGTGACAGATAAGATAAGAAGATTAACAAGCACTTTGGGGAAGCACAGGGTTAACTGCAGCTTACGGAGAGTGCCTCCACAAGTAGTAGCTATGGGCCTAATAGCACCTCCCAGCAAAGTCCCACAGGGGTGTGTAAAGGGTAGCAGCCCCACTGCACAGAATCCTTGAGACGCGATCAGCAGTGTCCACCTAACAAGCATAGTGGCCTTGGGTTGCATGAATCACTCAGTAGCTCTGGGTTGCTGTAAGGTTGGAGGTGGGGTCTTATAAATTGAGCCACACTGCAGGGGTGTCTCAAATTGTCTGTTCGACACATGCAGTATACAGGCAGGAAGGCAGCTGCTGCAGACAGTGCCAGTGAGCCCAGGCACCAGCATCCTTCAGACAACACTGTCTGAACATTCCCACACCATCCACTTAGGACACCCTTAATTGGCAAGAGTCTTGGGAACAGAGAAGCAGTGTTTCAGGGACATAGTGTTCAGTGCCCTAGGTTTTCCCAAGAACAAAACAACATATTAATCGAAAAGCTCCTCCTCCAAAAGTAGCTGCAACAGGCTAGTTCATTCAAAAGTCTTTCCAACACACTAGGTGCAAATTCAGGGGGATAAACATGAACAACAAGAGGAATAATTAGTAGCTGGAAGCCCAAGGAGTGAGGGTCATGAGGTGCTGCTCATGTCTACTCCACCACTGTCACAGATAAGACATGCACCACCCCCACCTGGAGCAGCAGGCTGAGTCTTGGTTTAGGTCTCTAGACCTGCTCAACTCATGCAATAAAAATATGAAATAGCTTTAGGGAGCACTTAACATGTCTCTTCAAAACAAGAGAGGCCTGGTTCTCAGTCTTAGTCATTTTCCTTAAGGCTGAGACACAATACTTGACCCTCATGACCTAAAGGAGGACAGGTTTATTTTGTCTCTCAATTTGTAGAGGTTTACATCCATAGGTGGTTGGCTTCAAGGCAGGTCTGCATGGCAGGGGCACATGGTGAAGGAAAAGGGGCTCACTACCTGGCATTCAGGAAGCAGAGAGTGAGGGAGGTAGGAGGGTGATAAATCCTTCCGGGGCATGCCCCCAATGACCCACCTCTTGCAACCAGGACCAGACCCCACCTCCTAAGAACAGGTCAGCTCTGAGCCTCCAGGATCCAATCACCTTCCAGAAGCTCCATCTAGGAGTACATGAGGCTCTTGGGGGACATCTAGATGTAAACCATAACAGCCTGGAGACCCATTTATCCCCCATGTGAATGACTTTGGGGATCACCTCATTCTCAGACTTACAACATGCTTTTATGTAAGATGCTGACTTTAGTTCCAAGTCCACCCATCAAAAGCATTTTGTACAAAGCTCTCGACAGCACAGTACTCATGTCCTAGTGATTTTAACTGACACACAAATCCATTCTTTTCTTTTAATAATTACATCATAATTTTAGCATGCACCAATATTTGCAGACATATAATTAAATATATACAGTAAAATTCAAATAGCATGTTAGAATGATAATTTAACTGATTTTGTTTGGAAAAATTTTCAATAAGGTTTCAAGAGGGTTTAATGTAGTGAAAAATGTCTTTGCATTCACTCTTGAGAGAATGACTCATACTATGGTTATGTCATTAAAACAACAACTAGGAAACTTGGAAACTGCAGTGGTAGCTTGCTTCATGAACTTAATTTGTTCTACAATTTTGGACAAGATGGTCATGGTTGTGTTTGTCACATGATGCAAAATCTGCAAACAAAAACAAAATATTGCCAAGCGCTTCTGTATAGAAACCAAATTATTCTTGAACCAAGGTACCACATAAATGAAATATCTTCATTCAGACTTTGGCAATGGGCAGTGCCAGGCCTTAGTGTGTTTCCAGTAAGTGCCTGGTCCTCTGCCTGAAATAAGGAGGGACTTGACATAGAAGGAAAAGTGACTGGATCTGGTGCACTCTCAGACCTAATGAGTCCAAGATCAGAGTCCAGAGGCTTTGGCAATTAGGGTTTGGAACAAAATAAACGAAACCAGTAGTTGCACTGTGAGAGCTTCAAGAAACCAGACAGTCTGGTGGATACTGATCTGAATTCGCTATGGCAGAGCTTACCAGGCCTGGAAAAAACAGCAGCTGGGGAAAGAACAACGGTAGGGATCTGGAAGCCGGTCGATTTCTAGGCCTTTCTTGGAATCTTCTTCAGTTTTTCCTCCCATGATGGGAAGATCTTTTATGTGTGGGGACATTCAGAAGCAACCTCAGAAACAGGACCCTATAGTGAGGAGACTACCGGAGCCCTGGATAAACTAAGTTCCTCAAGACCTGCCCTAAAAGTGTTGAAAAATAAAGGTGGAAGTAATTGAGCTAATCAGTGAGTTGTTTAGCTGCCTTACAGGAAAAAGTCTGTCATCAGAGACATGCAACAAAATCTGGAGAACTAGAAACAAAATAAAGCAAAACCCCACAATATCTGATACCCAAGAAAAAATTGCTATATATATGGTGTGATTAGAAAATATGGTAATTATTTAAATTTTAAAAATAGTTATTACAGTAAAAGACATATTGTCATGAAATTCGCTCAAAATACTTCCCCCATCAGTCTTGCCACTTTCTGAAGCAGTTCTAGAAGTGCTTTTTCCTTAGTATCTTGTACTGTCCTAGGTGCCTCAAAGTCCCAAATTGATTCAAAGCCTCTCATGGTGTTTTTGACTTTGGGGCAAAGCCCAAAGTCATGGCACCAGTCCTGGTGAATCAGGTGACTGAGGACATAGCGTCATGTTTTTGCCAGCCTGCCTTTTTGCTGGATGGTGTTTGGCGGTAGCAATCACTATATTTTTGACCACACTTTGTAATGAAACTCAGATGACAACACAAGCCTAACAGAAATATTTTAAGAGGGATTAATAAAAGTTCATGTGACTTTATAAATAATAATAAATGTTCACCATATATATATATTTTTAGTCTAAATATGCTCTTTTTTATTTTTTAAAAAATAACAGCACAAAAACATATTAATACACAAACACAAATTAGCATAAAAAATAGTACAATCAAAACTGATCTACATACAAGGTGACATGGACTCAACAGTGGTTGTTGCTTTACCTATTGATATCTTCGAAGTGTATATATATGAACCCAGATACAGACATGCAAAATTGGTCCGACAATTAATCCTCTCAACAACAGAAAAACACAAAAACCAAAAATCCAAAGACAAAAAAAAAAAAACCACCAATAGTTGCTGCTTTGCATATTGATATCTTCGAAGTGTATGTTCAGGATAACACATACAGACATACAAGATTGATCAAATAACCCGTCATCGATTATTCCTTAGCATTAAGTGGTATAATACAATAGTAGAACCATGTTAGCCCTCCTGCACATATGCATATCCATATGTACATACATACATTTTTGTCTCTTTCTTTTCTCCTTTCCTTCATCCCATCTGTTCTTTGTTTTAGAACAGATTTCCTTCATGTCTCTTAGTTTATATTCCCACGCTCGGGTTCTTACACCAGT
>PVLD010025710.1:0-23299 GCA_004027595.1 Dinomys branickii
CACACACACCCCCCCACACACCCCGAGAACAAGGCTGCAGGTCTGTTATGCTCAGGTGTCCCCCGAAGGCTGGCTGACACTCCTTGGGGACATGGCTGGTTCACAGGGCCTCTAACTGATGACAATGTGGTGGCCTCCGAGGGACGTGATGGACACAGAAGGCGGGACCTGAGAAAAGCAGGTCCCTGGGAGCGACCTCAGGGATGCTCTGGTCTCCAGCCCCGGCCCTGCCGGCCCTCTTCCGCGTCTGCTCCCGGCTGCCACGAGGGCACCGGCTTCTCCCGCAATGCCCGCCCACCACATTTCCACCTTGCTCCCGGCCTACCAGCTGCAAAGCCAGCTGACCACGCACCGAAACCTCTGACACTATGATGAGTGACCTAGGTCCGGTATTTTACCAACGTGACAGAAACTCACACAGAAATGGGTGAGAGAAGCGGGATTGTGGCTGTGACTACACCTGATCCCTGACCTGTGTCTGACTGCATCTGACTGTACCTGACCTCATGTCTCAGAAGTCTGTGGAACCATTTGTGGGAGGGGTTGGAAAGGTTTGGCGGAGAGTAGAAAAGCTCTAGAATGTTACAAATGGAGTCTAAGAAGCAAGCCTGGTGGCGGCTCAGAGAACCAGAATGCTCAGAGGAGCGCGGCAGTGAAGACTGCTCACGAGATTTGAAATGGAAGGAGGGGCCGACTGAGACTCTGAGTAGAGGTCCTTCATGCTACCTTCTAGCAAAGAGCTTATCTACATTTTGTCTGTGTCGTGACACATCACAGGAGGCTGAATCTAAAAGTGATCAACTACTTAATCTGGGCGGGGTAACCTCAGGCAGCGGCGTGGGTATTGCTGGGAAGTTTACAGTAAGAACTGGGAACAAAGAGCAGTGTGGAAAGACAGGAAAACCCTGCTGCTTGACCAGAAAGGCCCTGTAGTTGCTGAAGAGATGAGCACCATTGAAAATAAACACAAGTACTTGGTACTAGGGTAACAGAGAGATCCCCAGAGAGGACCTCGGCAGTTGGTCAGACACTAGATCAGAGGCTGATGGGCACAATGCACAAACTCCCTGGAAAAACACTGCTTTGCGAAGAGGGCATTCCTGGGAACCTGACCTGCACAAGGCCACCTAGGAGCCACTTTCCCAGGGGTCATCTCACTATGCTCACCTGGCCAAGCTGTGAGAGACCACTGCAGCTGCGGTCTAAAGAGGCCTGGCAACTGCTGGCACTGGCAGCAGACTGTGGCATGCGCATGTTGCTGGCTTTGTGGGCAAGTAGCACTTGCGAGTGATAGGGTCAAGGAGGTTTGCACTGATCCCACAGGAAAGCCTGGGAGGCCGACACTGTGTGCAGGGTCAGAACCTTTGAAATGGCACTGCATATAGTTATGTGAGTGAAGCAAAAGCAACTTGGAGATGCCAGCAACATGGAGCGTGAGCCAAGGACAAGAGGGCAGTGAGCCGAGGCAGGCCAAGAGTGGGGCCAAATCGGCTGCAAGGGGCCAGGGGGCAGAGATGGCCATCTGGAGCTCCAAACACGCCGCTGGATGCCCAAATGGTGGACCCGAGCTGTGCCTGGTGGGTCTAAGTCTTGCTTGGTCTGCTCCCTTCCCTCTATGCTCACTGCTTCCTCCTGGAGTGGGGGTGTTCACCCTGCGCACACCGGCAGCTCGTACGCGTGCGTAGCAAGTACGGAAGTGCTTTCTGTTCTCAAGGAGCTCACAACTAGAGTCTGCCTGCAGCCTTGGAGACTTTGGGCTTGGACTCCTGAGCAGTGCAGGAACCACTCTGACCTTGGCGACTTCTGGCGATGGACTGAGCGCATCCTGCATTAGGAGATGACGTCTGGCCCTCAAGGACCAGGGCGAAATACTATGGTCCAGATCTAACACAGCCCCCACTGCCACCTCATGGGCTTGGGGGAGGGATGGGGTCGAGACGCCTCTAACTTCAACAGCAGATGAACTCAGCGATCAGACGATGGGGTCCCGGGAAGGAAGCGGGGCACGGCGCGTGGCTGTGGAGTTCACACACGGCCTCAGCCTTCCTCTCTGCTCCCTGCTGTCCTGAGGGGAGCGCTGCCCTCAGAGGTGCCTGTCTGCCACCATGGCTCTGCTTCACGGCAGCACGCCCAAGGCTGAGACTGAGTAACAACACACCTCCCTTCCTGTGTTGGTGAGGGCAAACCTGCCGGGGAGCGGGTGCCGAGCTGCAACCCAAACCTACTTCTGCGGCACAAAGCGCCGACACCAATTATGCTTGAAGACTGAGGTTTCAGTTTAGGAAAGATAACTCATACAACTCATGACATCATCGTACAGGGGCTCTCTGTGCTTGCTGAGGCTCAGGGGCCGCAGGCTCACCACCACTGCTGTGTGTTGATTCAGGTCAGTTATTCCGTCACAGCGGTGGAAGCTAACATGGCATCCTACAAAAACACATAGTACAGTATCTTCCATAAACAGTTGCAACAGTATTTACAGAAGGTGATTTTAGCTAAATGAGCCACAGAATAATGTAATGTCTTTTTCTTGTGGTAAAAGAAGTGAGGGAGAAATACGGGGAACAAGTCCACCACCCAGACACCTCCAGCACCAGACAGAGCACGTGGAATAGGCACAAGCCCCACTCTGCAGCTACTCACAGGGGCCAGCGAAGGAGACAGGTTAGTGACGGTCACCCCGAGTGTCACACCGCCCCTCCGGGCCACAGAGACCCGGCAGAGACAGAGAGGTGGAGCTCGGGAGCAGGCAGTCAGGAGAGGGGCTCAGGCGCGGGGGCGCACGCCTGTAATCCAGCACTCGGGAGGCTGAGGCAGGAGCATCATTGCGAGCTCGAGACCAGCCTGGGCTACAACGTGAGTTTAAGGCCAGTCTGAACTGCATAGTGAGACCCTCTCCCCAAAATCCGAAACACAGAAGGGAAGAAAGAAAAGAAAGGTCTGCATCTGGGGAACTGGCACTAATATCAGAACTTACTATTAATTTTCACAGCTCTGTACTCATGGTTCCATATAAATATGTGCTTTTCTTCCTTACCAAGAAGTCTTGTCTACTTGACAGTTCAAACGGTAAAGGTCTATCCTTCCTGTATTTCTGGCTTGTAAGGCCTATCACATCTGACCAGCTTTTCACCCATTATCAATATTCCCTATATAAGGGCGATCACGCCCCAGCAGCTGTCTAAGAACAGTACATGCCAGAAGCGCCACATACTCACATTAACTGAGGGTTAGCCCCACACAAATCTAAACATGAGGCACGAAATCTGTTCAATAGGGTTTTAAAACTGGGCACTGTACAACCCTCAGGTGGCAAAAACAAAGTCCTCGTGGGCGGTCCAGGAACATGAATAAAAACCACACACATTCAAATGCAGCTGAAGACATGAATCATCCCTAGAAACAGTGACATGGAATCTGATTTGTCCTCATGAAAGTAATTTCCTTTCCATTAGGATTTTCCTTTTAAAAATAGTTTTGCTGCAGATAGTTTTGCTATCTGCAGCACTTAAAATTCACTCTCCAAGTAGGATGAGCCACCTTGAGGTGGCTTGGAGTCAGTGCATGTGCTATGCTTAACTACGTGGATTTTAACCTATGGCGGCATGAAATGCTTTCCACATGAGCAGCACTCCTGCGGCTCATCCGCAGGAATTCAAAGGAAGCCTAGGCCCAGATCCCAGAGCAAGCCCAGGCCATGCACCCCCCGTGGCTCACCACAGCGTGGTTCTTCATGTAGCAGGGCTTGCACACGGGCCTCTCGTCCACCATCACGTACACGTTCCCGGCGAGGACGCTGTCGCAGTCAAAGCAGCAGAAGTGTTTCAGGTGCCAGTTCTGATTCTCCGCCTGAGTGTACTCATTGCTGAATATCAGCTGGGAACGGCAAGGGCAAGACGGGCGAGGGATTTTCACGGTGAAGTCGGGCTGCCAGGCAGCCTTCAGACCTGCGCGGGTCAGACACTTCCCAGGTGGGGGTCTGAAGGGGCACCGTGGGGCTTTGCTGCCGCAGAGCGCCCGTCAGTGTCGGCAGCAGGCAGTGCTCATGTAACCCCTGCTGACCCTGGGTGAGGGGCTGCAGAGGACAGGGGAGCCCGCCGGGGACCCCAAGAACAAACCTCGTCGCAGCCAGCACACCGGGGCTTCTCGCTGTCACAGTAGTGCCTGCCGCAGAACAGCTTCCCGCTCTTCCAGAAGTAAATCATGTCGACCAGGAGTTCACCGCAGGAGCTGCAGACGAAACACGCCGGGTGCCACAGCTTACTGTAGCCGGCCCGTTCCGCGTAGATGGCCGGGTCCCCCTCCTTCATTCCTAGCGTGCAGCCGTAGCAGGACTGAAAGGGAAGCGTCCGACAGTGCGGTCAGGGAGACTGGTGTCTCATGTCAGCCTCAGCAGCAGTGCAGAGCAACAACGTGTGAGGACTGCATGAGAAACAGCCCCTCCTGCAAGCACTAATCTGCCCACCTAGAGAAGATGCTACTACTCTTCTGGAAAATGGAACCCCTCAGCTTTCCTGAGGCCGTTCAGGCCGACTCCTTTCACCCTATTATTTCTTGAAGTGAAGTCACTGATGGAGATAGCAATTTTCACCTGAATTTTATATGTGTTCTTTCAAAAATGATTATTTCAGAGCTTATTAGTAACTGCTCTCCACTGCTAAATGAACAGCTGAGGCGCCAACTGGAACAAGGAGAACACATCACAGTTTCCTTCCCAGGCCTTGTTCGTTCGTGTCGTAACTGTCCACCGTGAGATCATCAGAGAAAGACTTCAATCTCCCCCTCACAGAAACACACTCACACAAAGGTGCTGGCCAACGCGGCCACACAATGTAGGTCTGAACTTCAGACACAGTCTCACGTGCAAAACTGAACTAACCTAAGCATGTATCACTGTTGTTTATAGGAAGAGACAAGCAGTCACCAGGAAAATTATGGTAGGAGGCAGACTCCAGATTCGTATGCCTTACTAAAGCAGCATGGAGATACACAGCACACAGCTCAATGGAAAAGTGCTGCCCGGCACGCGTGAGGTCATGAGTTCAATTCCAGGTTCCACAAAAAAATAAAAATGACCACTCTACTCACGTATTGGGGCTGTGTGTGCCCTGCAGATCTGTCCTCCACGGCCCCCACTGCTGCCGGGGTGCTTCCGCCCCCCCCAAGGTGCTGCGTTTTGTTAGGATCTTGAGTGTCCACCTCACAGGGGAGTTTGACGTCTCCGACTCCCAGGGCCTCGCTCTTGTACTTCTTGACGAACTGTTCCATCTCCTTCACCTCTTTGGGAGACAGCTCGTGGCACTTGGAAGGGTCCTGGTCGTGTGCTGGGAGCTGCTTAGCCAGCTGCTTCTTCCGGTACTGTGCCCCCTCTGAACCAGCCACAGGCTGCTTCTCCCTGGGCAGCATCTGCATGTACTGCCTGGCCTGCAGCGGGGAGAGGCCTCGGTCAGCGGGAGACACACTGGCCACCACGCACGGCAGTCTTACAACACACATCACAAGCAGGCTGCTTAAGAGAAAAGTGGATTTCAGCTGTTCATAGTGATTCATTTTCATACTGTAAATATCCTGAGATGTTAACACATTAGAAATTGGTATACTGAATAGAGGTAGGTAGGTAATAAAAGCTTTGTTCTTGATGAAATTAATTTTTTCAGTTTATAAGATTTCAATTACTTCTATTTACTTGTGCTAAACAAACTTATGATTGAAAGACAACGTAAATCTTTAGGCAGACATGGTTACAACAGCCTACAAATCAGCAACACTTTCACTGTATGAAGAACAGTCCCACAAGATTCACTTCAACGCCCTGCCTAACCTTCTTGGAAGACTTCCAAGTGCTTCACTGAGCTGTCCTAAGAGGGAAGGAGCTCAACACAAGCTTGAACTCTTTGCCTTATGCAGTAAAAGAGCAAAATGCTGAACATTTTTTGTTTGGCAAACAGTGACCAAAATTCTATTCCTTAAATGTTCTCTGCCACTTTAAGAGAAATCTTCCCAAGAGAAAACTAGGACTTACTACACTGATTTAAAACATGCCATTTTCGTGTGATTATTAAGCATGTTAGATCGTTCTCTGCAACCTCCTGGTAATCAAAAAATTCTGTGAGGTATTTTCTAGTCTCGCATTCAAAAGCCTATAACGGGAGCCAGAGTCAAGGTAACGGGCTCTGCCAGCCCCGAGAGCGCACGCGGGGTGGACGGAGCAGACTGCGCCACTGAGGGCGCCGCCCGAAACAGACAGCGGGGAAGGAACGAGACTCCTGTCCCCTCCCACTTACCAGGGCCTGGTTCTGCACCGGGGGGGCCCACTCGTAGGTGACGGTGTTGATAGAGACATTCTTCTTGGCAGCAACCGGGTTGGTCAGAATCATAACGTTGCGCTTGTACATGGGGATTCCATCTGACTTCAGCTTCGCAATCAGGGTCGTGTACTTGGTGTCTTCAAAAAGCCGCCCCACTTTCCGGTCCTCTTCACCACTCAAGAGGACATCATGCTCCTCCTGGCCGCACTTGCAGTTACGACATATTTTTCTATAATTTAGGAAACATAAGTGGGAGACAGTTAACCACCGAATTGGCAGTAAGTGTATGCGCACATGTATGGTTCATAAAGTACTTTTAAACACATATGGTGGAGTGCAAAGGCAAGCCCTGGTGGGGGAAGGATGAGAACCCACAGATGTAAGCAAGAGGGAAATATAAAACTATACCTTTCCTTGTAAGACTCTGGATTTTGATTAAAAAGCACATGCTCAAGGGGCCACTTCTGAAACTAACCCTTCTGGCGTTACTTATTCTTTCTCCCAAACAAATACATAACACACCAAGAAGCTCTCACAGCAAGAGGCTCCGTATCCTACTGCACGCTGATGTTTCATTGGCTTTCCCCAAAAATAATGTCACAGTGAAAGACTGGGGACCGGTATCACTTTTCCCACCAGAGACCGACCTTCTCGCTTCCTGTCCCCTCCTATTTCCAGCTTCCTTTCCCTTCCTTCCCCTACTGTCCCCGCCTGTGCTTCCTTTTCCTTCCCCCTTCACTTTTTTCTCACTTGCTGACCACCTCCTATGTACTCTACTGTGTATGAAAAGACCGGTGAACAAAAGTGCCTGCCATCATGGCGAGGGCGTCACCCTTCCCCCCACCATCCAGGAGCAGTGACGGAGAAGTCAGACATTCACTCATAGAACCCACATGTATGCCCATGGGCCAGGCGCTGTGCTTTATACAGGGCAGCGGGGGAAGAAACGGGCCCCACCACCAGCCTTCTAGGACTACCCTGACAGTGAGTAATTGTCACTTGACCCTGGTAAGAAAATGCTTCCATATGAAAGTGACATTTAGGTTTAGGATGTGGAAAATACAGTGTATGCTGTGCATAGGGAACAGCAAAGAAGGGAGAGGCAAGGCCTCCCAAATTACAGGTAGAAAAGGCAGTTATCTGCAGGGGTCCTGGTGCAGGGAAAAGGTTGCTCCTCAGGAAACCAGCATAGACCGGCATGACTGTAATGAGGAGACAAACTGGATGGTCAAAAGTGAGAGAGGAAGGCGGGCCTGTGATTGTGCGAGACTCAGGAGGACACATTGTGGACTTCTGCCAGGGAGCACGGGAGGGCCAAGCACACCATAACATCTGTAATTTTAAATATCACAGGCCCCACTCAGTGGAGAACGGATGGAGGGTGGGATACATCTGGAGACAGGGAGACCTGCCAACCCATCAGCTGTGTATTTAATCCACACGGGTGGTTCCTGGTAACAGGGTCATCGTGCCTACTCCATGAAGGTGATTTCCACATTAGATGATTACTGCTGTGTCCAGGTAAGATGTGTTGTAGCTTGGACTAAGGTTTCAGCAGTAGTGATGAAGAGACCCAGATTTTAGTTGTCCTTGAACACGAAAATTACTTTACCTTGTGGCTCATTTGTATACAATGCTGGGGTCTTAAAAAATGAACACAGGTTTTGGGGATTGGGCAGTACACTGGGGGGAGGAATGTCTAAGGCACCAAGATAATTAATATAAAAGACAGACAGCGCTGAGCTAAGGGATAGGGCAGGTTGACAAGTCTTTACTGACAAGTTTGAAATGCTATGAGGCCAGGGAAAACTATCAAGGAGACAGTAGGATATTGAAGTCTAGGGTTAAAACTTGGCCTGCTAGAGAAACAGTGGGGGTCAGGGTGCAACAGATAACACTCCGACATGAATGGCCGCCCTCACCTCCCGCAGAGAGGCAGAGAGCAGGGAGGCCTGAGCGAGGGCTCCTGCTGCATCGCTAGAGGGGGGAAGGTGACGGAGAGAGGCGAAGAGACAGGAAAGCTGCAGGGCCAGAAATGTAAGCTGGGTCTGAAACACAGGACAACAGGTACGAGTGTTTTAAAGGGCACACATTGCTCAGGAAGCACTAGCGGCGAAAACTAACACCAGATGGTACTAAGTTAAACTTGCAGGCTAAAATACCAAGGGAACCAGCACAAGAACTTTACGGCTTCAATGCTCAAATTGAAAAGGAGGAAACAAAGATTATGAAGCAAAGTATTCAACTCAGGAAGTTAGGGAAAAGCACAGTTACCCTAAAGTGCAGGGAAGGAAAATAAGAGTAAGTGCAGAAACTAACGAAGTGAAGGTTTGCTCTCCCTTACACACCGGGGTGGCCCCGGACTCGCTTCCACACCCCTCACATTAACAGTGCGTTTAGTAACTTCGTCAAAAGAACCAGCAGGGTTCCAGAGTTTTGGGAAAAAAACAAAACAAAAAAAATCGAACACTGGGTCAACTTTAAACTTAGTGCATTAATTCTAAGATTGGAAACATGAAGATAACTTGATGTATCTAATTCTGTTCATAGTACCCTGAAGGTATTGCTAAGAGCAGTGAGAAAAATGTTAAAAACAGGAATCACGAGGATTCATCAGGCTGGGTAACTCAGTAACACCTTGTCTAAACTTAAAAACAAACATCTAAAAGCATAAATTAATCTCTTTGTGAAGTAACAAATCAATAGATAATTATATATATTTTTGTGTCGAGTTTTCTTAAAACTCTTCTCAATGTATGAACTCAAATATTGGATCTGACTTACACAGAGAGAGGGTGAGAGATGGCGTGGTGGGAGGTGCAGGTGGACAGACAGACACGAGAGTAGAAAGGCAAATTCCTTTCCTTGTGCACACACAGGTCACAGGTCTTTACTTGGTAAAATTTTGTTGAGCGAGCCTCTCAGAGCTGCGAACGATTCTCCCTACACCGCTTATCTCACCCCCCACCCAGTGGAGACCAGCGCAGATTCTGCAACAGTACGACCTCTGTCGCTGTTGTTCTTCGTTACCAAGACAACAGAAACATTCACGGAACTGTGACACTGCTCTCGGCCCCCACTTAAAGTGACCTTTCCTGAGGGGGAAGGTGTTCAGGTAGGAGCGCGGTTCCTACTGTAGTAAGCAGACCCCTTGTGGCTGGGGACTTCCGCGGGCCTCCTGCCGGTGAGCAGAGTGGGTGCCTGGAGGATGGAGGCCATTCGGTGAATACTAGACCTGGGACGTATTCATGGCCTACTTCCTACCAGTACAGCATGTCTGGCGCAAAATAAGGAGCTGGGTTTTAGAACTGGATAAACAAACAGTAAAAGACACAGCAGACAAAACAAAGCCCCGGTTTCTGAGCATAAGCTTCCGCGCTGCGACGTGGTTAATCCAAGTGCATCTGTGAAAGCGCTACGCACTACGCAGGGCGGCCTGCACCAACCGACCACCACCGAGGGCCCGCCTCCACACTGCTCTGCTGTTCGTCTGAACATGCCCGTTGGGCTTTGCGCCCCTCACCCACTGAGCATACTTTCACTAAGCCGATAAAACCAGGCTCGAACAGTGCCACAGCAGCAGCCATCAGGCAAAGGGCAGCAGCCAGAAGAGTCAGACTCGGCCTGATTATCCATTTTCCAAGCAGGGAGAACCTGGGACTGACTCCTCATGCACTTTAAATCCCGACTACAGGGTAACCATGAGTCCTCAATGAGCCCCAGTGGGTCCCACCTGCTGAGACTGTCCTCACGAAAGCAGCTGGAAGGGTCACATCTCCCCAGCTCCCTTGCACTGCAGCGCTCACAATGAAAAGAGCCAGCCCAGGACCACTGTACAAGACAGGAACCTAGCTATTTCCCCTTACACAGTTTACCAGAAGGAAAAGCCCTTTCTTGTGCTTTCAGACTGCAGGGTCTTACGTGTGGGGGGAAAAGCAGGGCAAGGGATTCAGAATTAAGTTCATTTAATTAAAAGTCTTTAAGATGTACAGGTACACTCCTTGATGTGGGTATAGTAAAAAGTTAATTGTACAAAAAGAACTTACCACCTAATACACGTATATATGGAAACACTGTTATGCATGACAAGCCAAAACTCTGCACTCCAAACAGAGAGTTACATCCAAAGGAGAACCAAACCACCAAAATCACTGCCCCGGGAAAATGAGACTGACAGTTTCAGGCGAAAGGCAGTCCAGATCCATCCTTCAGCTTTCCTGCGTCACTGCTACTTTTCACAGCAGATAACAGAGACGGGAGGCCTCGCCACGCTGCCAGCATTCTCAGGGATTTACAGGCAAGATCATGGCACTGCTACGAAACATGACTGAAAGGGCTGCAAGGGGCCCTTTTGTGAAGGGCTGCACATACACGGCCTCAGGGTGGGCCTCTGTTACAGGACTTGACACAAGTGTTATTTCATTCATGGTGGAGAATTTTCAGTTTTTAGCCAGCTCTAAACTGTTATAATCAAGTAAGTTCTTTTTGTATTTTTAATGCAATTTTATTGGAGAGATTTAAAACAGGTAAGGCAAAACAGCGATGATGTCACACTAATGTTCCATGACTGTAATGAGATCACTGAACTGTAATGCAGCAACTGGCTATAACGTGAAGTCCTGGGTCTGCACTAGACACTTCACACACATCCGTCCTAACAGCATCTGCAAGTGTGTGCAGGAAACAGCAGCTCACACTGGGCAGGAACGGGCCGCCGCAGCCTCTCCGTTTCCTCCGGTCCTGGACCGCCTGGCATGCTGCGGGGGGGCTCACGGTGGAGGGCCCTCTGTCCACACGCGTGTCTGTCACAGAAAACACACTTCAGAGAAGACTCCTGGTGTCTCTCAAGGTTCCCTGGCCAAAAGCGTGCACTATGCTTTCTAGTTTCTAATCTGCCATGGAGGAGGGTGGCCATGAGAAGGTTGTATCAAGCTGTGCACTATCAGGTATAGAAAGTGCTGTGGTAGCAAAATTCCATCGTGTCCCTAACACCTTTGTCTCTGGAATCACATCCGTGTTTCTTACATAGGGACTGGGAGATGCCCAGAGGTGCTCAACATAACCATGCACACCCCTGACGAGCAACGCCTTTTCTCTAGGGGCAGCAGCAAACCCAGAGAGATGAGAAGTAGGAAGAGGTTCTAAGTCTTACTGTGGCTCCGAAGGTGGAAGGGGCTGACAAGAGGAACCTGAGCAGCTTCCAGAAACCGAGAACCAAGGGGAACACTGGGACTTCAGCCCTAAGGCACAGAAGTCAAATTCCCGTAACAGGACTGAGCTTGGAAGCAGCTCCTTCCTCCAAGTGTTTAGTAAACCCTAACTTGGTCCACACTTTAAGCCTTTTGCAATTCTAAAGAGGGATTCCAGGTAAGCACTTCCATCCATCTTTCAAAATTTCTAAGACAAAGGGTAAATGGATGAGGTAGGAGGAACACTGTGAGTTCGAGGCTAGCCTGGGCCCCAGAGTTTAAGGCTAGCCTGAACTACATAGGCAAACCCTGTTTCAAAACAAACAAACAAACAAAACAAATGGCGTAAACGGCGACTGAGTTTACTAATAGGTATTGTTTTAACCTCAGTTTGTAGCAATTTGTAATGCAGTAGTAGAAAACTATTACAAATGCATACTGGTATGCGTTACACAGGAATGGCTCATAAATTACAGTTCTTCTTAAATGAGTACAAACAAATCATCTTACCTTGTTTGGGTTTCAGTCTGTTAATTTCCAAAACTATAGTCTGTCTGGCTGCACTGCAAGTACTAGCCTAAACTTTCATAATTCTAACAACCCATGTTGAGGTTTCTGAAACTACTGTGACATGCCCTGAACTGGCACCTTCCAGTCAGCTCTCCAGAAGCATTCTCCGCCCTCCAGCACCCGGGGCCATGTCCCAGGCAGCTGCTTGGTGTGGACTACCGTGGGCTCCCCCGTCCTCAGCAGTGGGCAATGGGAGGCACCCACAGAACAGCGTGATGGAGCCTGAGGTCTGGGTATTTATTTCCTGGCTTCCCACAAGTATGCAATGCCAGAAGGACAGGATCACTGAGTTGGTGATGTGTGGAACAAGGGAAGAAGGTGACACTGACTGAACTGTGTCTCCTCACGTTCACATGCTGAAGTCTTAGCCCAACGACACAACATATGCAGCCAGGGCTTTGGGGAGGCACAGGTTCACAGAGGTCTCAGTGTGGGGTCCTAACCTGGTAAGACTGAGGCCTTACTAGAGGTGACATATCTTCCCCCACACAGAAAAGACATCTAAACATACAGTGAGAGGCAGCTGGCTAGTCTAAGACAGAATCCTCCCCACAGATAAACAAGTGTGGGTCTTCCAGCCTTCAACATTAAGGGGGAATGAAACTGTGTCTCAGCCTCCAGCTCTGTGGTGCTGTGTTATACCAGGCCAGGCTGACTGACAGGGCCGAGGGAGACTCCCGGAAGCACTGTTGGAGCTGGGGAATCGTTTCTATGAAGCGGAAGGGAAACTCTTTCCAAGTAAAGGACACGTGCAGGAAGGTTCAGCAGTCTCAGGATGAGCACGGAGCAGGCACGCTGCAGGGGGTGGGAGAGCAGGGGAGGCCAGACACAGACCTGCCATCAGGCCGAGGGCGGGCAAGGCCGGAGCTTTTCATTTGTTTTTCCTGGAAAGGTATTTTTCATCTCATTCCCTTCATTCAGGTAAGAAAATATGTAAGTCCAAGTTCCCAAACTATGTTCCACAAAACAGACACTCAGCGGGGTCACATTACATAACAGCTGTTCTAGCTGCAGGGCTTCTTAGGGTCTTCATAAGGCTAATGCCTCTTGTTAATCTCCAAAAGGCTACAGTATCCAGCACTGAATCGGGAACTGCTTCCCATGAGCCACCACTCAGGGTCAGGGTAACCAGAGCACACTCTGAAATGCAGAATAAACTATTTCTTTCCTGTTTGATCTGCTGGGGTTTTCTTTCTACTGTTCTGTCAGCGTGTGTCTGCAGCGCACACCGCTACACTCCTTCCGGAAGCCGGGCCTGGGCCAACAGCCCCGTTCCCTCAGCCCTCCCCTCTCTCCCGATCTCCTTCACCCCGGAGAAAGATCTCCCTACTTCCGATTGTGTTTTTCATTCTGCTCTTTATTTGTATTTTGGGTTTTTCATACAATAGAAACCGTGTGATACTGAAGCTTTTGCATCTCATTTCACTTAACATTACAGCCTCCAGGCACATGCACGGCCCTATAGACGCTCAAGCTTATCTCCCCGAACGGCAGGGTAGTACTCCACCATACGTAAATGCCACAATTTCTTTAGCTACTGATGGACATATAGGCTACTTCCAAGAGTTAGCTACTATATTATAAATTGTGCTACTTAAACATGGATATGCCTATGTCACTGTAGTATGATGTCTTTAATTCTTTAAGGGGAGTAGCCTGGGTCAAATGGAATTTCTAGTTTAAGTTTTCTGAAGAACCTCCACATTGATTTCCATAGTGGTCATACTGGTCTACACTCCCACCAAACAACCATATATTCTAGACTAATGTCTTCTGTCTGAGGAACAGCTGGCAAAGATTTTCCTGTTCTAGTGGTTGTTTGTTTTGCTATGCAGAAGCTTTCTCATTTGATTCCATGACACTTGCTGATTCTTGGTATTATTTCCTGTGTGCCAGGGGTGAACAGAGGGAATGCAAGCTATAGGAAGGATAGGCTGGTATCACTTTCGGCATAACCGCCTCATAGTTACATGGAACGGTGAATGGTAACTTCACTCCCACTTTCTAAATGTGCCCACGAAGCTCCGGGAGCAGTCAAGGGCGACCGTCCACGAGGATGGAAGGGAGCCGCGTGGGGAGGAGCCCCTGTTCACCTCCCAGCTCTGTGGGCTTAGGCGGGTGCTGTGGCCCTTTTCTTCTGACTGTTAGCACGGAACATTTTACTTCACGGACTGTACTGCTGCATCTGGTGTTCCAAGGCATCTGCCTCTGCTCTTCCAGTTATGGCTAAAAAGCCAGGGACTAGTCAAGGGTTGTAACCCAGAGAAACGCGCCTGCATTCACGTCGGCAAGGCGGCAGAGCGCCTGAGAAGTACAATCTGCACCGACTACATCAACACAAGCTAGGACAGAGGCCAAGGCCTCGTGTTTCACAGCTGCGAGACTCCCAGACTACACCTAGTTTACATTAGGTGAGTCTGTGATAAAATTGAAAGGAAAGGGTGATTTTCACGCCATGGAGACCTGCTCTTGCCTGACTTCTTATTTGACCTGAGAATATCTGATTATAATGATAAGCATTATAATGATACATCTGGTATAATAATATGAAAATAACAGAGATCAAACAAAATACCACAAGCAAACTACCAGCTTTCGAGAAAAGGGATGAGCCTGTAAAGTTAAAACCTCTGCCCAGTAGAGGGCACTGCAGCCCTCTGGAAGGTCCACAGGAGTCACAAGAGAAGGCAGTGCCCCCAGAAAGAGCTGAAGCACAGCAGCCTCTGTCCCCCTCACCCGGTTCCACTCCACAGAGTCAGCCGAAGGCAATTGGAAGAGTACTCAAAAACAGTGATGGCGTGTCTCCTCACCTTTCGTGGTGTTTAGAAAACTGTCCTCCTCCCCTAAACAACGAGGCGTGACAACCATTTACCTAGCATGTATATGTGTTACTGTAAGTAACCTAAAGAAGTGCCTGCGCACGTAGGTCGCACACAAACGCTACACCACTCACTCTACACAGAGAGTTAAGCATCTCGGGATTTGGGGACCCGCAGGGGCTGGACACTAAGGGACAGCAGCTTTCCGATCCATGAGGAGTAGTTTGTGCTTAGTGACGTTATCTTTTCAGAAATGCCAGGCACATTGTCTAACTATGTTCCTGAAAAGACAGTGTAAGAAATACCTATTTAAAAAGAATAATAAACTCTGTGGAAAATTCTAGCTCTCTACACGTCAAGACCTGCATCATCTCCTGGAGGACAAGTTCTGTTGTCTGCAGTACTGTAACCATCTTTCTTGTTTGGTTTTTTTTCCCTGGTGTCAGTGTTTGAATTTAGGGCTTATGCAAGCTACGCAAGCACTCTGCTATTATATTCCCAAAGCTGCCTTTTATTTTTCTGAGGCTTATTACATATGCTAGCTTTTAAAGGAGTCTATATCCATTCTCTCACATTGTACAAAGCCACAGTGCCAATGCAACTGTGTATGCTTTCTAGAGTTTTACATAGAATTCTGCAGAACAGATGCAGTTGTCGATGGGGTGCGTTGTTAAAAAAAAAAACCTACTATTCTAATATATCATTGATCTTTTCCTTCTAACAAGACGCTGGTTCTAACTGAGCAGACATGTGAACTGCCATACAGCTACTGACCAAGAACAAATATTCATGCTCTTCGTAAGAAGAAATTTCAAATACTGGTTTTAAATATATGTCTAAAAACATACAAATAAGATCTATATAAAATCCACATTTTTAGTCTATTATCATGCATCTTACAAGTACATACACTTCATTGAAATCATGATGCTGGTTATAAATTTTTTTAACAAAAAAAAATTCAAGTACTTGAAAGTTTTTCAGTAGTAAGTTTACTTCTGGAAATTTTGAAGATACCCAAAAGTTTTATTTCCCAATAACTACTTTAGGAATACTCAACTCAGCATTGGTATCTTATTATTTCTTGCAAATACGAGATGTAAAAAGCAAATGTTAAAAACAATAATTAAATTAATAAGCCCTACTGCAGGATTACCACAAACTTGTTTGCCACTTAGAACAGGCAAACTCAATTTTTCAGGTTTGTAAGAAAGGTGAGAGACTGCAAATAAATCAAATAACCCTAAATACAGTAGTTACGGTGCAACTTGTTCAATGAGGTTTAATGATAGGAACATAGACAGCTTTATTTTTTATTCATTTTTTTAAAAATAAGCTCTACAACTTAGCGACTGTGTCTGAGAACTTTTATGAGATCCCAGTGTCTGAGGAGGTACTGCCAAAGGCACTGTCTGAAGAACTACAGCCAAAGAGTATAAATTACTAACGTAGTTTTCAAAACATTACCTCCAGAAGTGCAGTTCAAATCCTTCACATTTTTCTTTGCATTTTAAACAGGGGGCTCCAAATCCTTGCTCATGACCTAAGCCCATCTGTTAAAGAGAAAACATGGACCTATTATTATATTTACAGAAATCTGAAAAATTCAATAAATCGCGCCTTTAATTCCACTTACCAGTCCTGTTGATATAACTTTCAAACAAATCTTTTGTGAGTAGCACATTGTTTGGCCAACGATGACACCCAGGCGGTAAATGGCAGCTCTGAGTGCAAACACAACATACTTTATGTTCTTATTGCTTTTTATCATGAAAAGAAAAGCATAAGAAACTGTAGGGTAGACGACGTCATCAGAAGTGAGGAATTTATGTCTTTGACCGCTACATGCCCTGGCTATAATAAGCACCAGAAACACTCAGAAAACAGAGTTCAGACAGCAAGCTTGGTCCTAAGTGATACAGTTTGCAGCAAACAAGGAAATGTATGAAAGCTTTTAGGAATTAAAATTTAAATAATTATTTTACATTATGATAAATACAGTAGCAACTACAAACATTTACTTAACGCCAGAAATAGCACATCCCTTGATTCCTCACTAGAATCATACAAAAGTCATGAAGTGGTTATCAAGGGGGAAACGATGAAAGAAACTGAGCGGTTAAAGACCCTGCGATTCCGCTCGGCAGCACAGAGCCTGCCAGGCAGGCTCAAGGTCCTGAATACGACTCCTGGCACCAAAGAATAATAATAATAATAAAGAAAATGAAGCCATTGCTTTTTATCTGACAAAAATGGCCACAGCCTTCTACTGTGATGACATATCCCAAACCAGCTCGTCATCAGGTTGTCCAGCAGGGTTTGCGCTGATTATACATCAGACCCCACCACAAGCATTCTCTCTAATGTAGAAAATTCAGTCCAACACTGCTTCATCACCTTTACCACGTCTATATTACCAATTCTAAAAAGAGTCGAGCTTCTGTAAATTATGTGTTTAACAGCACTAAATTTTTCCCCCAGAATCAAACTGCTTCCTGTCACTGACAATTAGTTTATAGCATAGAATGCAGTGAGAAAAACAAAAGACAGAGGAAGACTGGTTTTCTGTGCTTTTATCAAGAGTATAACTGAGCTTTCTCGTTAAGATATCCATAGTGAAATGAGGAGCAAACCTGAAAGCGTGAACCTTTCAGCCACTGTAGTTTCCCCTATAGCACAGTTAACAACCCTTAATCTGCTTGGTGTACAGATTTGCTTCATACCCTGGTCTGTGCATCTCCTGCTAAATTCCAGTGCCATATGAAAATTAAGATTTCTTTAATCAGACTGAATCACATAGCCACGCAGCTTAGCTTAAATCAATAGCTTCTAAACTCTTACATGAACTGCACAATATGGAATACTGCAATTTTATCTCCTGACATAAAACTTACATATGCACATAAAACCCTGAGATGTTCTGGCTTAGATAATACCTACAAGTTACTTTTTTCTCTAAATGAAACGTATACCCGTACAACTTCTAGCCTGTCTTCAAGTCTGCATTGCCTGGTACGAATAACACTGGGTTTAATAAAATACCGCGAACGAACTGGAACAATACCATGGGCTCACTATGTCTACTGCATCTTTAAAGTTCCGCCTGAGAACCCTGTTGGTCGGTGGATGTTTTATGAAGGCCCTACTATAACTCACTGCTGATGGTGAAGTCGACCGTGCAAAGGGGCCAGTGCCTTCTCTCCTATCCTCTTTTCTTTATTTATCGGAATTACTAGAACGGGTACCTCATGAATATATGCTATTCTAAACGTTCCACGTATTCTCCCTCCAGAGAGGACCAGGCATCTCTTTTGGGTGAGGGATCAAGAGAGCAAAATCCAGAACGGAGAGATTTGCTCCTGGCCACACCAGTCAAGAGCAAATGTAACCTTTTAATGTCTGGCTTTAAATGCAGACGCCTTCCCGAAGGCTTAGTCTAGGAAGCCCTGTGGCCCTCAGGAAGGCTGGGAAAGCTTACTAAACAGGGAAGCGTGAACTGAGACCCAAAGGAGGAGCATGATCTAGTAGCCAAGAGGAAAAGAGAGCACAGTCGGGGGCGGGGGACACGGAATACCAAGGGCAGAGTCCAAAGGGAGGCCGTGAAGGGGCAGGGAGGGAGGCTCAGGGAGGAGGGACAGCCTTCCTAGCAAGCAGTTTTGTTTCCCAGCCCCGCAAGAAGAAAGTGAATCTCCTGAAGTATCAGGGTAAGTGTGGGGCCACTAGGTTTAACGAACATCCCCGGGGCTAGGAGACTGTTAAGAAGGAAGCCCCGAGAGCAGCCACACACGCCGTGGGGAGGCCGCACAGGGCGGGGGAGACCAGGAGACTTCCGGACCTCTGGGAGCCTGACAGCGGGGGCGGGGCTCTGGGTCAGAAACTCAGGAGCAGCAGCAACCTGAGAAACCGGCTCTGCAGGCCACCTTGAAGGCTCAGAGAGTGGGGATCCAGGCTTCTTCCACCCCGCCCTGCCTGAAGGCAGCCCACTCTCCACGCCAGGTCTCTGCAGCCCGGCCGCAGCTCTGGAGAGTGTGCTCCTGTCCGTCTTCCTGAAAGTATGGCTACATCGTCCCCAAAATATCCAGGAGCAGAAAGGAGACCGTGCAGATATCCCAGGCAGAGAGCAAGGTTGAAAGTAGAACAGAAATATGGCCCTAGTGAAGCAGAACCCATTGAAACACACGAAGACATTCTGTGTCATGCCACACTGTTGGACGAAAAACTTCTTCTCCACTCCAATCTCTTTATCAACCTGCTAGGACAAAAAAGCACGTGTCTCTAACAGAAGGTCCCACTCACACTCTATCCCCTGTTCGGTAGATGTGCCTGTTTCCAGGCTGAGTTACCATGGAAACTGCAGTTGTCACTTCCAATGTATGTCAAAATGTTGCCTGCATAGGGTGTGCGGAAAAAATTCTGCTTTATTCCCATACAACCGGAGGCAGCTAGCCTCCCTCTCACAAGTCAGACAAGTATCAGGTGGAGGAAAACATATCAATTGCACTCTACACTAAGACAAGTTTGGAGCCAGAAGTGCTGTAGGCAGCTTCTCCAGGCCTATTCCTAAACCTTTTTTGGGAAAGACCTCAAGACCTCAAGACCTGAGGTGGCCCAAGGGGAGTCAGTTCAAGGATCTGGAGTTCCATCTGCCCTGAGGGTGCCAACAATTTCTTGCCCTCCTTCTCTTTGTGTCCAGCCTTTCCTGATGCCCAGGACGCAGAGTTCTTTTCAGAACCTCCTCCTTTCTCCACCCTCAGGACTGGCCACACACCTGGTGGCTGGGATCCTTCTCTCCTTGAGGGCCAAGGCTATTATTCTTGGACATCCAAATCTTAGTTCACTTTCGGCCCAGTTATCTGTGCTCCAAAATTTTAGTAAGAAGAAAGAACAGAGGCGGCGCAGTTTGCCCAGGGCTGTGTGGGAGAGGGTGAAGGGAAGGAAGGGAACCAGGAAGCAGCTCCTCCTCTCCTGGAGCAAGCTGGCTACTGAGAGAGAGAGATCTGGGCAACCTGGACGAACGCTTCTAAGACATGTCTCTGCAATAACAGTTACACCATGAGAATTAGCTACATCCAGCATTAACGAGATAAAGAATTCCATGGTCATGAACACCAGAGAACTAGAATGTGGGATGATCACACAAAGTGAAGCAGGGAAGCCGAGCTGATCAGGGTCGTGGCTGGGTTCAGTGGTTTGAGAAGCCATTTTTCTTTTTCTGGGATTCATTTAGATAATGAAGACGTATAATTAGATTGACTCCAAGAAAACTTAATTCTACAGTTATGATTGCAAATCATGTGTAAGAGAAATTTTATTTTAGTTTGCCATTCAGCTTGGTCAAAGTTTAATCATTTGGTAGAAAATGATTATTTGAGAAAGTTAATAAATTGGTGGTGCTTCTAAGTCAGAAATCACTGGAAACTCAGTTTGGAGGAGCAATCTGTAAAGAGCACCTGCAACATTAAAAAAAATTAGGTGTGAGTCATACAGTTCAGCTCTGTTGTGCGTAATTGTTTCTCCAGCAAATACAAAATAGTTTTCTCTGAAGAGTCAACACTTTGTGCCTAAAAACACATGTTTTTCATAAACGCACAAGTCCCAAAGCCATCCACCTCCTGTAATTTTAGTAACATATTCTGGCCAGCATCACTGCAAGGATATGACAGATTAATTTTTCTTCTTCAGTATCCAAGAAAACAGGTCCTTGCGATTGACTATATTCGGAGAAAACACAGTCAGACTTTGTGAATACCTATCAAGGGCCACTGAAAGAAGAAAAATGACCATAATATTTATCTTGAAATACTCATCAACAAACAGGACTTTTAAAGCATACTTACTCCAGCCTGTACAAATTAAATTTATATTCCTGTGATCTATGCTTTCAAATACCCTCTGTGCCCCAGTTTATTTTAGAGTAAGAAATGGGAATGGACTCAATTTCTCCATTTTCATAATTTCAAGCAACCAGATAGGCTGGCAACGTTTCCGGTGACCTTCTGACCCACAAGAGGGTATTGCATGTCAGAGACTTTAAAGAAAAGGGGGCGGTTCACATAACATCTGGTATTTCAAACTTAGTCTGAGCTGGTCTGAAGACAATTCGGATCTGGAAGATATTATGCAGTATTCGGGTGAGATCATCTGATTCATGCTGTTTTCATAAACAAATTTCCCTCTGGAGCAAGGAATCATATGTGGTTACTAAATAAGCAAGTGTTACTAAGACTTCTTTAATCACCTTGGAATGAAGCTGACCAAGGTAGATTAAAGGAAACGTACATATTCTTCATGTGTGTAACTGTGCATGTATATTTACCTAGTGTGAGTATGTATGTATAGTCACATAACACCCATAAAGAAGCATTTTAGATCTTGGACAAAGGAAATACATTTAAACGTAATTCCTCTCAGCACATGGCTACCTTAGAAATTTAGCATAAGTTGTGAAGTTGCTCACACCCTAATTAATATACTTTGATTAATCTTGAATGTAAGATTTCAAATTATTTGAAACTTTTAGTTCATTACCTGTTTCCCAATCTCTCTGAAGACTTATTCTACCCCTAAAAAGAGGGTGTTACAGAGGAATTGAACTTAAATATATTTAAAAAAAAGACATCCTTCAACTTTTACTTTGCCAGCATTCTTAGGTAAGAATAGAAATAAATTAATGTGACTTAGAACTACGATTAATCATTCCTAATAAAGCATAATTTTTCTTTTGTTTATAAAATTAAAAACTTTCCATCTTTCATGTAAATCTGAAGTACATGACAGCCTGAATGAAGGTGTCCCCACCCACCCGGTCACCCACGGGGGTCCGGAGGGCCCCTGCCCTGTGGCCAGTCCTACTGCCCCCCCCAGCCTGCCAGTCAGTTCCCTCGTCTCCACTCCTGAACGCAGGCCCTAACCCCGTCCTGCCCCAGGGGCCGTCCTCCTCCAACCTGGTCTCGCTTGTAGACCATCATTCCACAGCTATTTTAATCAAACCCACAGGTGAGCAGAGCACGGCCCCTTTCAGACGCTCTTAATGAATTCCGCCTTCTCAGCGTGGTCCTTTCAAACTAGGCACCACGGCTCCCCACACTGCCTCTGCCTTCTGTACACCCTCCCCTCTGGCCATTTCTAGGGGAGCTGGTCCCCTTGCCTGGGTCTCAGTTCCCCTTCCCCATCTGCCCAAACTCTACCCCGCTGTCCTGGACTACAGGCCCAACGCTGAAGTCAGTGACTCTGTGATAGCCTTCTCTCAACTATCCCCAGCAAGATTCTTCTCATTTCTCACAGGTCTTGGTACAAACTCTATTAGTTAGTCCTTCTTTACAACACAATTACTTTTGCAGATCAGTTTACGATTGCTACAACCTTCTCATCCATGTTTGGATTCCTGATGCGAACCACAGTGCCTGAGATTTTAAAAAAATGCTAGAAAGTTATTTAATTGTTTAAATTATCAAATGATCTCTAATATACCCTCCTTCACCTCAAGGAACTCCCGCTGCTTTTCACCAGGAGGACCTCACCGGGGGATGGCGTAACAGCAGCAGCAGAGGCCTCACTGAGCGCTCCTAAGGGCAGGCAGAGTTCTGAGGGCCTCCCGTGCGCCATCGCATCTTACCCCCACAGCAACCCAGGGAGACAGGCTATTACGGTCCTCACTTAGTCCCAAGGAAGGAAACTGGAGGGTTGTGGCTGCTCTGAACCACCAGCGCCAAAAGACAGGACATAACCTTCCATGACACCAATATTACTTGGTGAATCAGTTTTACTTAAAATCTAAGAATTAGAGGTGAGTTCATTGCTGAGAGCCAGCTGCTAGCTATACAATTTTTGTGTTACTTCTTACTGAGGCCTGCATAGGATCCTGGGAGACCCTCAAGCGACATAATGGATATAAAATTCATAAGAAATGAATAGATTCCTAGAAATGTACAAATTACCAAAATTGAATCAGGAAGACTCAAAAATCCTGAACAACCCAATATCAATTAATGAGATTGAAAATGTCATTAAAAACTTACCAGCAAAGAAAAGCCCAGGCTCTGATGCATTCACAGCAGAATTCTATAAAACATTCAGAGAAGATTTAATGCCAACACTCCTCAAACTCTTCAGTGAAATCGAAAAGGAAGCAACTCTCCCTAACACATTTCTGGAGGCAAGTATTATACTGATACCAAAACCAGAGAAGGACCCAACCAAGAAAGAGAACTATAGGCCAATCTCTCTAATGAACATAGATGCAAAGATACTCAACAAAATACTAGCAAATAGAATGCAGTGAATCATAAGGAAAATTATACACCATGACCAGGTTGGATTTATTCCAGGAATGCAGGGATGGTTCAATATTTGCAAATCAATTAATGTAATACATCATATCAATACAGCCAAAGACAAAAACCACATGATCATC
>PVLD010025711.1:0-23298 GCA_004027595.1 Dinomys branickii
TCCCCCTTTCCTCCTCCCCTTTCACTCCCCCTCCCCACCCTGTAAACCTTTTATTTGACAAGACAGTCTCTGGACTCCAAGCTCAAGAAAGGCTGCCTAGGAAAGTGGTTCCCCGGGATTTATTTCACCATACCAGCCATCCAGGCAGTCAGCAGCCACTGCAGCTATGGTCCGTGGGCTTGACCACTGTTTGAGCTTACAGAAAATCATGGCATCACCCATGTGTCACTCCTTTCTTGGGATGATTTCACAGAGGCCACTGACCGGATTTGCCAGGCAACAAGATGCAATGCTTGAAACTGCAAGAGCGAAGCCCGACACACAGTGGAGATCCCAGGAATTTGGATATACCAGGAATGGGGAAAGTCTGTGGGGGAAAGCTGGAGGCAGGAAGCCCAAGGTAGAAGCTCTGTGGGCTGCAACCAGCACAGTCACTGGAGCAGAGCTGTCTAAATCTTTTGGAGCTCATGACTCACCAAAACCTGCTCAAACTGTGAGACAGAGCTACAGGATTTAATGTTTGTTCTGCTGGGTTTTGTTCTTGGTTTTCTCTGATTTCTTTCCCTTGGAATGGGAATGTTTACCTTGTGCCACTGTACAGTTGAAGTATTTAACTTCCTTTGTGATTTTTACAGTGGCTCACAACTAAAAGTTTGCCGTGAGTCTCAGAGAAGATTTTGGACTTGAATTTTTCAGCAGTGCTGGAACTGTAAAGATTTTGGTGAGTTTTAAAGATTCACTATATTCATTTTGCATAATGACATGGACATGAGTCTTTTGGGGACCAGGGTCAGAACATTATAGTTTAGATATAAAATGTGCCCCCAAAGTCTCATGTATTTGGAAGGTGATTGATTTGTGGGCTCCTACACTCATTAGTGGAAAGTCCACTGATGAATTTGTAGCTGGCTTTTGTTAGGAGGTGGAGCTGGTCAGAGGCAGGTTACGGAAGTGGGACCTGGAAGGCTGAATTCTTTTTTGCAGCATCTCTCCCTCTCTCTTGTCCTGTCCTTCTGCCTCTCTCTCTCTCCTGCCTGGCTTCCGTGGACTGAGCAGCTGTGCTCTCCCAGGCCCTTCTACTGTGCTGTTTCTGCTTTGGAGCCAACTGGCCGCAGACTTTTTAATCCTTTGAAACACTGAGCCAAAATAAACCTCTTCCCCTCTAAGTTGTAGGTGTTTGTTATTTTGTACCAGTGACAGGAAAGCTGACTAATAGTGTTCTTCAAAATTGTTCTCTCACAAAACTACACATTCATTCCTTTAGTAATCGAGTTGTTGGCTTTCTTTTTAAATCTGTAAAGTCATCAGTCTTAATTTGGACAGTGTCTTTCCCTCCCCATGCCAAGCAAAGGTGCTTGGGCAATGCAATCCAAGGGAAAAGGGAAGGGGAAAGGGAAGAGGAGGGAAGATAAGCCTGGAGGGCAATATTCAAGTGGCCACACCATGGAGGCATCTGTCAGTGATGAGAAGGTGGGCTTTGTTCTGAGCCTTTTTTCACCCAGGAACCACTTGCAAGTGGTCTAAGACTTTGGCAAGATTTACATGCAAAATGTTGCTAGAGAGGTCACAGAACTTGTGAGAGGTACAACTACAGTCCACCTGATATAATAAGCCCAACTGGCAGTAAAATAACAGAGCTCAACTTCTGCTGCACAAGAGAGTGGTGAGGACTAAAGGCCTTCCCCTTCCATTATGCTCAGCTGGATATGCCTTAGGTATGCTGGTTACCTTTTTGTCACTGTGACAAACTCAGAAATAACTACTTAAAGGAGGAATGAGTTATTTGCAATATAAGGAGAGAGTTCTTTCTGGCTAAAGAGTCCAGCCCACGGTCAGTTGGCTTTAAGGCAGGAACATCACAGAGGAAGGGCGCAGCATGGGAAAGGTGCTCAATGCATGACATCTGGGAAGCAGAGAGCAGGAAGGGTCAGAGAGAGAAAGGGGCTGGGAACAAGATACAGTCCCCAAGGTCACACCCCCACGACCAAATTCCCCCACCTCAGCCCCACCTCTTACTGGCTTATCAGCTGTTACTCCATCGATGTCAGCGCCCTCATGGTCCAGTCGCCTTGTCAGGAGCCTCTTAATGCAGTCCAGTTGACATCAGTATTTTTTTTTTTTTTTTTTTTTTGCGGTACTGGGGATCGAACTCAGGACCCTGCGCTTGCTAGGCAAGCGCTTATTCCACTGAGCTATATCCCCAGCCCCTGACATCAGTATTAATCAGCATATATGGTTAGTGGCATTGGTTATTTTCAAATCTCTCACTCAGCATTGAGCTCTCCAGTGTCTTGGAGCATGACAAAAATTATTTGAAACAAATCTTTGCATTCCTAGCACCTCTCCCAGAGGTAGACTTTTGATGCACCGCTGCCGACACAAAAGTAGTGAGCGAATGACAGGAACCCTAATTGCACTATGTGACAGAAATGCTAGAGTCCACCTGCAAAGCACCAGGCCGGATTCTGCATCACAGTGAAGCCACTGCTGTGCGCTTTTCCATGCTGCCAAGCATCTGCTGGCTAAGGCTGCACTGCCCCTGTGAGGACAGCCTGGGTGGTGCCAGGATTAGGACACCTGTGCTGGTTCTGGAGCTCTGCTTCAGGCTGCTGAGGGCACTAACACAGGGGCCCTGATGCAGAAAGCGAGGGTCCTGCATGCATGCGGTTCTCCCCAGTCCAGCTGCCCCTTGCCTTACTGGAAGGGCACAGAGTCTTACTGTGCAGTCTATAGAAAAACTGAATTGCACTCTCATGCCCAATTTTCGGAGTGTAGAGAAATTGCATCACATTCTTTTCCTTGTGTGTCGTCAAAGACTGACTGTCCCACCCATCCCTTTACCCTGGGAAGGCTGCCCCATGCTGACTACCTGGGACGAGAGAGAAGCAGACACAATCACCTCATCACAAGAGGTAGAATTCTTTAATGGAAATGTTCTCCTCATTGGAAGCAGCTAGTAAGTTCTCAGTGTTCACTCAGGGCACCTTGGTCCCCTTGTCAGTAGCCCTAAACTGCTGACCTGGCCACTACTGTGTGGTCCCATAAACGGGTGGACAGAGAGCCTGGATTATATCCCAAGCTCTGATGATTCCCATGCATCAGACTGCAGGTTATCCACCTCTTTCAATCTTCATTATCTTACTTACAAGGTTATGTGGATACACCTGACCTATCTTGGATGACTGTTGAAAGAATCAAAAGGTACAATATATTCAATACACTAGACACATATTATCTTTAAGTCTGAGTGTGTCTTAAAACATCATATGAAATAATGATTTCATAGCAACTTCTCTTTATGTTGTAGAATCCTGACTGCGTATTAATCTGTAACCAGGGAAACTACTGACCAGTGTCCTTTGTTACTGGTTATTTCAATTCTTTCATTGATCAATTCATCAAAACCCTCAATTATCAGCAAAATTCACTATCAAAATACCTGTTTCTTAATATATGCCAGGAACTACTCTAGGCACCAGATGTTGGGAAGACTGGGGTAAGAGGTAAGGTCCTATTGATGTGCACAGGGGCTAGAGCAGGGAATAGACTGGTCCTGCCATTCAAAGCTAACACTCAAGCAAGGCAGGCAGGAATTAAACAGCGAATCCTGTGAATACATGTGTGTATAAATGGCCAAATGTAGCTCTCATTAGGTATAAAAGAAAAGAAGAAAATGTTTAATATTTTTGCTATCTTCTTGTCCTTATAAACATACAACTGCTGGTGGGAAAATTAAATGTCCAACATCTGGAAACTCTGGTCAGCCCAATATTTTAAACAATTCTCAATTACACAGCACAATATTTAGAATCACCAGCAAATATTCACTCTTTCAGGTTTTTCTCTCTTCCCTTTGTTTGGGTTCTAAAACTACCAGGCAGGGTTATGGGGGCTTCAGGTTAAAGGGGAGCTGCAAGATGGAGGGGTGGGAGATATTGTTTAAGGATATAAGACAGAGAAGCACTGAGACCCCCAAGCTAAGTGCCTGTTCCTTCTTCTGGCCTCTAGAGAAATGCCTTGGGTTTTCCCATGTGTGGTGAAATTTAAAGTGTTCCTCAGGCTCTGGTGTCTCCCTTGGCTCAGTGAGATCCTGGGATTAATCTTAGCTAGCGTGGCCTCCCCTCTACATCTGGCTGTGGGACTCAGGTCTCTGCCCGTCTCTCTCCAGCCTGACAGCTAGGCTAGATAATCTACCCTTTACCTCCACTGTGAGGTTGCTTCACCTTGCCAGGGTTGACAGGCTAAATTTCCACTCAGCATCTGGTCAGCATGGGAACTGACAATCAGAACATTTAAAGTTTGGCCTTTCTCTGCCTCATTCACCAAAGCATTAAATCTGTGGGACCTATCCATAGTCCTGAATGAGAAAGGGCGATAAATCTCTTATTGACTCAATGAGCTGATTCCAGTCAGCTCCAGATGGGGCCCGCTGAGGCACATGACCCCTACCCCCTCCTCACCACCTTTGCCTCTTTCATCCGGTGCCTGGGACTAGACAAAGAGCAGGGTTTGTTAACCCCACTGCACGACATTTGCCTCACTCCACTGGGCAAGTCTCATGGCTTCACCAAACACCCTGCAGGAGCACTTGGGCCCCAAGTTCCTTATTCCAGTGAATTCTTTATCCCTGCTCACTGCTATCTCCCCTTGTGGCCAAGGCTTTTCTTCATGGCTGTTCACATGCCTGTCCCCGTACTTTAAGGCTCACAGAATCAACATCCTTGTGTGTAATCAACTTCTGAAGGCGAGAGGGTTACAGTGAGAGCCCGCAGCATAACAAGATGACAAGCAATGGGGTCGAATGGTAGAAGCCACTGGCCATAAAGGCCTTTCAGTGTCACTATTACTGCAGCTACCTCATTGGGACATGCTCAGCTTTTTCACAAAGCCCTGGCCGACCACCATTCCCCAGGGCATGTCTCACCACCTTCTGCCCAAACTCGTCTGTTTCCTTGGTTCAGACATCTATCTGTATTTATGTTCCACAGACAGGTGGTCTGTAATCTGTCGTGGTAAGGGATTGAGTTTTTTTTTTATTCATTGGATGCTAAGGTGAAAAGTAAAATAATGGTTAAACTCATGGGTTACAGAGCCAGTCTGCCTAGGTTCAAATCAGAGCTTGCTAGCTGTACAATTTTAAAAAATTATTTCCTGCTTCATACCAAGTTTTCCCATCATTATCTCCCACTGGCTGGGGCTGCTGTGAGGATGATGTGAAGAATACACGTGTATAAGGTGTTTTTGAATGACCTATGCAGTGAACAATGAGAAGTAGATGCTGTTTTCTTAACTTCCTCCTAGCCAGTGGTTCTCAAACTTTAGCACCCATCAAAATTGGAAACCATGATGTTAAGGGAAATAGCTGAGACACACAAGCTTAAATATTGCATGATCTCTCTTAGATGAGAAACATAAATTACAGAGCAAAATAAGAATAGATAACAGGAAACAGAAAGATAGAACTTTTGCAAAGGGGAAGGGCTGATGGGAAGAGCAGGACAGGGAGGGCAAGGGGTGCAGAGAGGACGGAGAGGTGGTGGCACTCACACCGGCAGATGTGTACCCAGAGCAGTTGGATACTGGGGAGAATGATCTGGAAGCCCTATTAAATAGCAGACTTCTAAGACCCCCCCCCCCCCCACACACAGAGTTTCGGATTCAGTAGGCCTGGGGTCCTAGGTCACATTTCTAACAATGTGACTCCAGGTGCTATAATCAGGCTGGTCCAAGGGTCATACTTTCAAAACACTGGCCTACAACTTCTCGATCCTGCTTTGAGAACAAATTGCCTGGAATATCTTTTTTATTTTAATAAAGATGCCATTAAGTTGCCACTAAGAAATTGGTAGAAGCTTCAAAACTGCATTTTTTAAGTGTTTCTATATTTAGTATACTAGTTATAGTGAAGTGAGAAAGATTATATAGATCTCCCTTTTCCTTGCAGAGGAGAATTGAGGGAAATAGGACAGTAACTAATAGAATGCCTAACAATTACTGTGGGGTGGGAAGCAGCGAAGAAGTGGGACAGTGCCCTGGTATATTAGTCCTTCACTATATCGCATGCTGACATTTTGCATATTTCAAAGCTAAATTAAATCAAGTCTGAGGACAGAAGCCAAAATTGAATAAAAACAAAGATAAACTAACAGTATATCAGCAGATAGTATAATTACATAGAAGAGAAAACAAAGAATGAATCCAAGTTCCTTTCAAGGTAGTTCTTTGATGTATATTCCTGGTCAGAAAACAAAATATCTCCTGGAAAACAAAATTTCTCTCGGAAGCAACAAGTACTGTTTCAGTGGTGATGGTGTGTACTAGTTCTGAAACTATTTTGTACACATTTTTGGGCTGAACGAGTAAATAAAATACTACTTCTGAGAGTCAGATTCCCTGCTCTGGGAGAACAGAGATTTATGGAATTAGGGAAATAAGAACCTGTAATACTGGCTTAGAAACAGAGGTCTCAGTGTGAAATCATGACTTTTAAAACGTTGAAAACATAAGTACATGTGTGTATCTTTCCCACTTCTCTCTGTTGAAGGGGCCCAGATTAATGAATGTACCTTACTATAATGAGCACACCTAGAACTCAGATCTAGGCATCTAAACACCATTCCCCATTAAAAGTAGCTTATTCTAAAATGTAAGATAACACTAGAACATTTTGTTGTACCAGAAAATAAGGAAGTGCTTTTTTAAAAAGATGAGTGTCTTTAAAAGATGAAAGATGAATCTTAAAGGGACTTCTCTACAAACCACTGACAATCTGAATAATAGAGAAAAAATAAAAACAATGACAGTAATAAATCATAAAGTATTGGGGGAAAAACAAAAACCCATGAAGCATTAATGATATTTAAAAGAAAACCAAGCAAATAAGAATGACAGGAAAGTTTTGTTGGTAATGAAACATCCACTAAGAAATGTAGAATGTAGAAGGAAGAATAAATTTAGAAATCACCAATTTTAAAGCATTTTGGTTATTTGATGTAGATAAGAAGCATCAAATAATGCCAAAATCACTGGTGAAAGTGTTTTGGAGATACATTTACACAGTCTGAAAATTTCTCCTTGCCGATTATTTATTAACTACAAGAGGAAAAAGTACTTCTACGTTGGACAACCATGGCAACGATTTAGGAGACCACATGATCACCATTTTCTTTTCTTTTCTTTTTTGCGGTACTGGGGATCAAACTCAGGACCCTGCGCTTGCTAGGCAGGCGCTTATTCCACTGAGCTATATCCCCAGCCCCACCATTTTATTTTCAAAATTTTATTTACATGGAATCTTCAGCGTATTTCTTCTAATTTTATCATTTTATGTCACAAAAAATTATTCCTCACTTTTGAGGAAAAATCTTTCAATTCTACAAACACTGATATTTATAATATTCATGTATATATATTTATATATATTAAATATACACAACATGGCATTTAAATGTATGAAAGTTTAAATCATATTTTGTTACAGAACATTTTGGAATTCAGGCTAATGAAAACACTTGGGAAAAATAAGACTGATAACACTTGGGAACAGTAACAGCGAGGGTAGTTAATAGTCATGCAGCATGTCTAGTAAGCTTCAGGTATGACAATGTACATATCAAATCCACAAATTTAAAGATGTGACTGAGCTAGCCAAACCATGCTAGAATCTAAATGTAATTCTACAATTCATAGGCATTTGTGGTAACCCATGAAACAGGAACATGAATTATAAGGACATATGTAGCAGATTTTGTAATTCCTAAGAGACTAACACTGAGAAACTTCCAAGGAAGCAATCAGGCATTTCCCCCCAAAATTGAAGTTTTTATGAACATATTCATCAACACCAAATGAAGAAAATAAAAACCCAGATATTATGAGTTAATTTTACCACCTCAAATTCCACAGACAACAAAAACAACAGTTTCTCTGGGATATTTTTATTTTCTCCTGATTTAGTGAGGAAAACATATTTAATCTCTCCCTGTTCTATGGAGGATTTGAGGTAGCCTAGCAGGTAAGATTCAGAAAATATCAGAAAGCACAATTGTAGGTTAAACAAAAAGCAGAGACAGTTTGAAGAAAGGGAGCATGTGCACACATAAACATTTAAGAAAAGGTCAGCAAGTAACACCCTAAAGCATTACTACTCCCTCATGGTGATTTCCTGGACAGTACTACATTACTGCATACTATACTACTTCTAAGAAAATTATAAAAATACTGGCAAACTGGAAAAGGAGAACAAATTTCTTCAAGTGTTTGCTAACTACATGATTATCAAAAAGTGTGTGCTTTTCTTTGTGCTTCAGCGCAGTAAGTTTCCACTGTAACTCTTGAAAACTAATGTGATGCTCGATTTAGTCTATTATTGGTGTAGGTGGGAAAAAAAATTGGGGATCCAACTCAACTCTGAGAAATCCATGCATCCATCCACCGCTATCTGCCGTTGGAAGGCTGGGTGCAAGTTCAGGCATCACATGGCTATTGTTGCATATGGTTGGCGTATGTCAGAGCGTCAACCCTAGGCCTTCTGACCACGGCAGCCCACCAGCTCACCTTGAGCTGACCCAGTAGGATGAATGGGAAGGTGAGAAGGTGTGCTTTAGTGCAGGCAGCTTGCTCAGGCCACAGTCCCCTCTGCGCCCCCTACTCCTGGCTCAGAAAGGAATATTCTGGGAGGACCCAAAGGTAGTGTTAAATAGCTTGAGGGAAATAAGCCTGAGTCTGTTTTCAACAAGCAGTAGACAGATCCTGTACCTGTGCGTGAGGTTAGGTAGGTGTGAGGGTGCAGCAAGGGCTTGGGCAAGTGGCGAGGAAAGAAAGGCAGAGCACTTCCCAGGAAGTGTCACACTCAAATTCTAGATTAAAGGCCAGAATAGAAAAGTCCACCCGATGACTAAAACTACTGCCCTCTTTTCTTTTTTTGAAGATCAATGTTCCCAAGCAGCACCACAGTTTCAGGCAGGGTGGGAGGTACGAAGCTCAAGCCTACAGGTCTGTAACAGCAGGGCCTGCAGAGCTTGCTGGGGGACGGCAATGACCAAGACAGAGTGTGGCGGTGGAGCCAAAGGGAGAGCAGTGACAGCTGATTGCTCAGCGACACCCTTCACAGTACGGGAATTGCCAGCCTGCCCACTGGGCACCTTGTTTCAGGCTTGCGGTATTGTGAAAGCACCCCCCTCTGCAAAAATTTTTTTTTTCCTTCAGCACTAGGGATTAAACCCAGGGCCTTCACCCTGAGCTACTTCCTCAGCTTTTTCACTTTTTATTTTGACAGTGTCTTGCAATTTGCTAAACTGCTCAGGCTGCATAAGAACTTGCAGCCCTCCTGCTTCATCCTACCAAGTACTGGTATGATATAGGTGTGTGCCATCGTGCCTGGCACAAATTTAACTTTCTGAAAGAAATATGGAACTTCAGCACTCACGAGGCTGAGGCAGGGAGAATGCTGTCAGTTAAAGGCCAGGTTGAGTTACAAAGATTTCAAAGGCAGTCTGAATTGTACATAGCAAGGTTCGGTCTCCAAAACAAGAGAAGAGCGGTTCAAGGCTAACTAATAGGAGGAAGAAGAGTCTGAGTCTGACACTGCTGGTGTCATAGCACCAATTTTTCTTTAAATGTTATTTCGGAATGTGACTTTTAAAGAAAGCTAAGTCTAATGCTGGAAAAGTACAGTAACAATTTTCATTAGTTAAGTCAGAAAAAGAAACAAAATTAAGCTAATTCTTTTACAGTTTTGTACAGTAGTAACAGTAATAGATGCTGGGCTTGGGTGTGGTGGCATGCACCTAGAGTATAGCAGTATGGGAGGTTGAGGCAGGAGGACTGAGAGCTTGAGCCTAGCTTGGGCAACTTAACAAATCAGTGAGATCCCATCCCAAAGTAAAGTGCTGGGGATGCAGCTCAGTATGAAGGCCCTGGGGATACAACAAAATAACAGGATTAAAGGACTTGGAAAATTTCAAGTCCTTTCTTCCCATCTGCAAACATTACTAGAGGTAGGCTTTCCTCTGGGAACTGCCTCCTAAGGTCCTGTGCTCACCAGGCCTAGAGGTTCTGACTCTCTTGTGCTGGGCCAGGCCCTGGCACCAAGGATGTGCAGGAGCCCCAAGCCGGTAAGGCCAGAAGAGTGGCTGCCTACAACTGCAAAACTGGGTTAAACTGATGAGGAAACAGAAGCAGGATCTAGAAGAAGGGAAAGAAAAACAGTGAATGTGAAAGTTCTAAAATGATATTGTCCACACAAGTTTAAGTATCACCTTCTCTTGTGAGAGGAACCCAAAAGGCAAATCCAGAGCAAAATGGAAGACAGATGTGGGAAACAGGAAGAACTTATTCAAATGGGAAGGGGGCTAAGGGAGAGCACAGGGGAAGGGAAGGGAGGAAAAAAGGAAAAAAAAATGGGTGAGGGATAACAGCTTTTTAAGTAGGGAGGGGGGAGGGGAGACGGGGGGAGAGGGGAGGAAAAAAAAGAGTTGAGAGGTATCCTGTACAGGTACACATTCCCTATGACGAATATGACCAACACATACAATGAACATGTCCTACTAAAAAACATAAAGTTAAAAACCAACAAAAATAGAATAATACTGTTAAGGGGGCAGGGAGTTTAATCAACATGTGAACTGTAGTTTCTACTATACAGTAAGATAGAGATGTCAGTACTTGGTGTGTAAGTTTCTGCATTGTAAAAGTACTTCATAAATGTCAGAAAACCGTATGACGTCATTATTTTAAAAATTGGGCTCCCGAAGCCTTCAACTCTGGCAATTACCATCTTTGAGTTCCTTGAAGTACAGCTCAGGTTAGTAAACACAGTTAGCCACTGGCATGTTAGGAGGGCTCAGTGCGAGAACAGAACTTTCAACAGTTTCTACCAGCCAAATTCATTTATCTTACAGGGAAATACAGCATCAACCAGGACAGCAAGTGAGTACCAGTGTCTAGTATGTGTTCCCTACGGCATGAGGAGTCAAAAGGAAGAACACAAATATGAAGAACTTATTCAAATGGGAAGGGGCCTTTCAGAGTATCAAAGACCTGAGCAAGGAAGGCAACACCAAGTTATAAAATTCAGACACCTGAATTCAGTGCAGGAGACTAGGGTCCAGGAAGGTGATAGGAACTGACCATGGTCACACTGCAAAGGTGGTTAATGAGTTAGGGTAACAGCTCGGGTCCAAATCTCTTCTACAGTGGACTCTTCATTTGTGAACTCAACTCAACCCTGAGTGCTGCCTGCAACTCAAACTGTCGCTCAGGTCCTCTACATGGGCTTTGAAATTTCTCTCCTGTACATAGGCAGATCTCGGTGTCCTTAGAGAGACACTGGCCCAGGATTTCTCAAGGGCCTTTCTTTAAGGGTTAAATCTGTATCTGAGACCATCTGGAAGCACCAATGGTCAGCACTTGGGTCATAACCCAAGACTTTGGTTTAAACTATAATTTGGCTCAGAACCTGAGTTGTTCGTATGTCAGACCAGTCATAACTCAGGGACCACTGCACGCTGAGCCCTCAATGTAATTGTCAGTCACACTTTGTTGTTTATTCTAGCTGCATGCAAAGTGGAAAAACTACTTTTTAAAAAATGTGTTAATTTTTGTATTGCGCTAGCTAAAAATACAAAAAATTCCAAATGAGTGGTTTAACAAACAGAATGAACCCTAAAATTTTAGACCTAGAAAAATACTAGGAATTTAATTTAGAACTAAGTTACACAAAAGAATCCAGGCCCAGAAAAGGCAAACTGTATCTCCCTAAACCACAATGTTGAGATCCAGGTCACCTAAAAATGGAAAGCTGTTCCTTTCAACAGTGCCTTATTCTTTTTTGGGTATTGCTTACAAACAAATAAAGGAAAAATGTTCAATCACAGTTGTTTAGATATATAGCGAAGCTCTCAACAAAAAAAAATGCTGGGAGAATGGGTAAATATTAGTTCTCTGGTTAATAAAAAGCTAATAGCATGACTGCTTGTTTACATTTGTGAATTGTGATCTTAAATGTAGATCACAATTCTGAGTTTCAAGCCTTCAGAAGCAAGCACATTGCGGGTCTCAGGCCAAGGAATGTAACTACATTCTACTGCTCATAATTCTCCAGTCAGTGGCCTATAATGTCAGGCCTAACACGTGAGAAGGGTTTTTACATTTGAAAACTTTTATAAAAAATAAGACGACTACTGTGATAGAAACTACTCCTGGCTGAAGGTGACATCATTTACTGACTGATTGTTGTGACATTTTTGCTTGACCTCCAGTGTATATTCAGAAAATACAAGAAAACTGGGTGGGATATGTAAAAGCTATAAGGGTTTTTTAGTATCTAAAATAATCTCTGGTTTATTCAAGCTTTATTGTAATTTGACTCTTTCTCCTGGTATCAGATGGAGAGGCCACTAGTTTGGGTCAAATGACCAGGTCTAGTCAAATGAAACTTTATCACACACTAACTTAAGTGGGTCTATGGCTGGATCTAATTACATTGTGTATATGAATAGATAAGTGTATAAGAAAATGACAGCAAATATCTACGATCAAAAATTGGTAATTTCTTTCCTTTAGGTCTGTCTCTTCTCTATCGAAAATTTTCTCGTGGCCCCATATAGCATGCTGTTAGATTTATTAATCAATAGTTCTCAATCATGTTCATTATCTCAGTGACCATCTATCCATATCTCATTTGCAACCCCAAATAACAAATATACACACAAATCTCACCAGAACATGCGGAAGTATCTCTAATGAGTAGGAGACAACAAAATAGAAAATGATAAACCACAGTCTGAGAATAAGTGAAAATTGAATCTTCCACTTATCAATCTGAATAAAACAATAAAGCAGACCATCTGTGTACATTTTCACAGTTTACTAGATTACTTAATGAAAGACAGGAAGACTGTGGCGGGCCCTGGTTTCCGTAACAGTGTTGGCCATGACAGAGAACAAGCCAAGTTGGGCATGGTGATGTATACCTATGATCTCAGCACTCTCTGAGCTCTAGCCCAGCCTGGGCAATTTAGTGAAATCGTGACACTGATAAAACTATAAGGATTTCAATGTCCAAATTTGAAAGCAGGATCTGTCATGTCAAGATTAAAATGTCTTACATTAAAATAATTACATTAATAATTCCTTTGCACAGTTCTCTTCAGTTACTCCATCTTCTTGCTTGCTTTTGTAACTGGAAAGGAACAAATTTTCTATGCGAGTCAAAAATTCCTCAGCAATGAAGCAATTGGTTACTGTGCTCAGAGTTTTCCTCAGACACTCCAAAAGCTAGGAGGGAAAAAAACAGTTTTACATTTAAACACACACAGAAAGATGAAGTTTATCTTTCCAAACTTCACATTTCTTAGTGACCAAATGAGAAAGTCCTCTGTAAATGTGTCTGAAGACTGACTTGTCATCAATAAGCACAAGGTGGATTACTGCAAACAAATGCTGAGAAATACTCAGCTTAGCTCCTTTACAATTTAAATTTTACATAAGGAGATCAACCCAGGGGTACATGCGATGCTCTCTACACTGGACAGATCTGTGACTCTGCTCCTTTTTAGCATTATACTTACAGAGAAGATTAATTTTGGGAGATTAAATAAAAATATTGAGGCTGGGAATGTAAAGCACTGCCTGATTCATGAGCAAAGCATGGGTTTGAGGCTGTCAAATGGAAAAAACAAAAAGCAAAATGCTATGTACATAAAAACTTAAGACTCTACCATTTCAAAATTAGGGTGCTAGCTGCGGTCTATTTTCTAGAAATACACCTTAGTCTTTGAATAGGATACAAAAAACAGAAAAGGGTAAAAAATAGTGAAAAAGTATATAATACATTTATATTTTCCAAACTGCATCCAAAATAAAAGGACAATTGTTGCCAGTCTACTAATTCTAACTTATTACAGAAGCCTAAATAAAGAATTCTGAGCTCTTACTTCCACCACAGTTAAATTACATGACTACCTAAATTTGTTACATTTATATTGTCATTCTTAAAAATGATCAATTGTTAAGGCCAGAAGGGAAATATGTTGCTTTTGAATTTAATAAAATGAGAAAAATGTTCTCCATTGTGCATGATAATAATGTGCTATGAAATTTACCAGTCGATACTGACAAATGTGTTCTACATTATTTTTCTATGTGAAGTTTTAGCAAAAAAAAATTCATAATTATCTCTCAGAAATTAATTTTAGAAAAGGCAATAAAAGCTCTACACAGAAAATGTATCTGCAAAGCGTCAGGCATCATGGGAAAGCACACAACGGTGACAGCTATGTGGTCTGTGAACAACGGCACCAGTTAAAACACAGCAGCTTACTTTCTGTAAACAAGTCAGGTCGGAGTCCCGGCGAAAGAGTGTATCCATGGGGACACTGCTGCAGGAAAAAGTAGAAAACAAGCTGATGGAACGAGTACTGTAAAGTAATCAGTGTGTAACAAACTATCACTGATACCATACATCATCATTTTATATTTAACTTGGGTTTTCTCTGAAACATAATTTAATGAGAAATGCTGCAGATGTTCAACCATCTCAAACCCCAGCACATACCTACGAGAGAGCCTGTATTTTTCTATGATCCACCTTGTCTTTTCAAATACTAATCCCCACTGAGGCTCTTCTAACATCTGTTGTACTTCAAATTTGTAAGGTAAACCTAGAAAAGCATAAAGAAGCACATTTTCATCAACTATTTCTTAAATCTCAAATCTCCATGTAATTACTTAAAATTCCCTTCAGTGTTTTTAAAACCACAGCTAGGCAGACCAGTTGAGCAGCACTTTAAATGTAGCAAATTCATTAAATATTTATTGCCTGACTGTACTTGCTTCACCAACCATACTAATGCCAACCTATTAATAATTATGAAGAAAGATAAAATTGCCATTTTTGTGACAATTCTGTGCAAGGCATGGGGTGAGATACAAGGATCATATAATGTATCACTCAAACCAAGAGACTTTTTGAATGAAAGGGGGCACAAGCTTAAGTTGGGACTATCATCTCTTTGACATTTTAAAAAACACAGATTATTAAGCTTACAAAACAATGCCATCAGGAAGGAAGCTGTCATATTTTGTATTCAGATACCCCCAGGGGCCTCTTGTGCTCCCAGCAGTGCTTCTGGAAAGCACGAGTGATGCTGAGGGTTGCACAGAGGAGGCAGGACCTGGTGGAAGAGGCAGGTCAGGGTGTGTGTGTGACTAGGCTCTTCCCTTGCTGCCATGACACAAACAGCTTCTCCTCTGCAGTACCCCTCTGTCATGCCATCCTCCCTTGGACCAGTGGACTGTGGACTTTTACAGAAACCAAAATAAACCCCTCCCCCTTTAACTTGGAGGTGCGGGGTATTCTGTCCCAGTGACAAATAAAGTGACTAAGACAGAAGCATTATTTCTAGTTTTACAAATGAAAGAACTAAAACTGAGAGGTTAAATAGGTGTTCATGCTGGCAAAGTGAAAAGATGAAATGAGGTCTTGAAATGAGGTCTGCCTCATTTCGAGCCTATGCTCTTCCCCTCCCTACAAGTGCCTGTCTAAGACCAGATGGCAGCACGGCAAACTGGGGAGGTAGCAACTGCAGTGAGTCAAGTGCTCAAGCAATACCCTGGAGAAAAAGAAACCAAAGGGTGGACACATCATGTATGGTGCTGCAAAGGGTTGAATACCACAAGGTAAGCTATGTTAGCAGTGTCTCATACACCTTTAATACCCCATGTAAACGTATCTGTGGTCTATCAAAGGCTCAACTGAGTCATTACCAAAGTCCAGTATCATCACAGAGCAACACACCAACACTTGCCAAGTGCTGGGCTCTGGGTGCTGTTTACAGCTAAAGTCACTGAAATGAAGCAGCTATCATTACTGTCCCCATGTTTTGGAGGACAAGGAGGACAAGAACCTAGGACCTTCACACTTCTAAACCACTGGGACTACCACTGGGACTGCAGGTATGTACCATTGTGCCCAGGTCAGAATCTATGTTCTCAACTCTTGCACTGCACTTTCTCTCAAATGGTGTTTTGACAAATTCAGGCTTTTCAAAGAAAGAAAATGCCAACTAATCAGAAGGCATGGAAATAACAAGGGCAGAAACAATGAACATATCTCTTCACAATGAAACATCAATATGCTCTGAAATATGCAATACCAGCAGTGTATGCTTTATTTTTTCAGGTGTTTGAGGGAAGCAAGGGGATGGCAGCCTGATGATGACTGATCTTTTCTCAAATTTCTCAATTCTCCTCCACTCTATTTTTCATAATCAGAAATTTAAGAATGATACATTATAGTATACGAGCTATTAAGCAAATTTCTTTTGGTGGTAACAGTAATTTACCTGACATGCTTTGATTACCTACCAAACACAGATATCAGCTATAATCATAACCGTCTGTTGAAAGCCAATCTGCTGACACTTCACATACAGTACCTTATAACTACCTCCCTTATAAATAACATTTTTTTCCTGTTATAGAAGTAGCAAAAAGAGCAGAGTTAAGTACCCGCCCAGGGTGAAGTAACTCGTACATGATGCTGGTGGCACCCTGATACACTTGACTGACCTCTATCCTTAATTAGAGTTGAAATGGGAATTATGTATGGTAATTAATGTGCTTTTACTCAGGGCTAAAGAAAACATACACACACACACACACACACACACACACACACACACACAACCTTCTCTCAACACATTCACACTCTACGCAGCTCTATTTAGTATTATTAAAGTTTTTTTCTACGTTTAAAAAAGGCAGTAAAGCAAAACTTTCCTTTGTGCAGAGTATTTTTATCCACTAAAACACTGAAAAAGTTAATCACAAAATAGCATTTTCTGACTGATACAAGTATAGAAAACAGCCATTAGAAACATTTTAAAAGTAGGCCTCTGAGTTACAGGGTTCTGGAGAATCCTGTTTCTCGCACCAGGTTTCCCGGAGGCATAAAACAAAGGACCAAAGCCTAAACACAGTATGGATGATGGACAGGTCACTGAGGAGGCTGCCCTGCATGAATGAGCCACCTGAATGACACAGTGCTGGGTACCTGTGTACTGCCCAGTGCAGGTTTGTTCTATGAAGCAGTATCTTCCTTGCCTGGGCTGGTTTCTTCTGCATCAGCCTGTATTTGCTTAATGCTTGAAAAGTACCTCCTATAAATCTGGAGTCATTCTCAAATTATTTTTCTCTTTGTACTCTGGAACTTAACTGCCTGGGTCTGTCTTAGTCGGTCAGGCTCTGGGCAGGTGTCCCTTCCTTTTGCCATACCTGGAAACTTTCAAGTTAATAAGCAAGGGTAATTTGAAACCCTGTTCATCTACTTCCAATCTCTTAGCAATCATCTTCCTTCACTGCCTAAAGCTTTATTATAAATAGCTTGTTGTATGTATTTCTGCCTAGTGTTTTGGTTGTTTCAGGCAGGTTCTTGTTACTTCATTTTAGCCAGAAGTAGAATTGCATGCACTGAATACTAAATTCACTTAATTCTAATGAGTTTAAACTTAAACAGTCACATGTAACTAGTATCTGTGGTATTAGCATCAGGATAAAATAAAAGCCCATGACCCAAATCTAGCAGACATGATGTGTACTGAGAAGGTAACTGCAATTCTTTTTGTGCAGTTTATAAAATTATACTGAACCAGAGTGGTGCACATCAGGAGTCATGTTCAAGTGGGCATTCTGGACTAAAGTGCCTACATCCTTCATGCAGTAAAACCCCCAGCAGTGACCTACTCCATCAAACAAAGCAATTAATTAGATGCTCTTGGGACAAAGACAAGACATAGTTCCTGCTCTTTGGGTATTCAGTTTAACAAGATTTCAATGAACAAAAATTACCATAAAAGATAAAAGTGACCATGAAGGCAAGGAAAGTGTTGCAGATGCATAAAGAATAGAGCAACACGGGGGCAGTGGTGGGAAGTCCCTATCAAATATAGGACATCCAAATGAGGTAATTAAGAATGATGAGAAATTAATTATTATATGTTCATTCTGTACCCACTGTATGCCAGGCTTTGTCCTAGAAACAAAATAGGAAAATACTGTATGTATTCACAAAGATCTCATATAAGATGAAGATGCAGTGTGCCAACTGTAGTGCCAGTGTCCAGAGAAAATCCTAACTTGAACAATAATGAAAGGATATAGAAGAGAGAAAACACTTCAGAGGTGCCCATTGTTGCTCTGACAATCTCCTTCCTGTCCATATTCCCTTCCTTCTTCTACTGTTCTAATTCTCTAGTCCACAAACTCTAAGTTGCAGAGGAACCAAGATGCATGATGGGCTACATCAACCAAATTCTTTAAGACAGAAAAAAAATTAACTCATATAAAGAGGTAGTCACTGACAATAGGATCATGGGGAGACAACAAAGAGCTGGGGTCATTTCTTTCTTACCAAGCCATCACAGAAAAAGCTAGTCCATATTTACAAACATTTTCATGAGCGCAGGGTCTTTGTTCCTTTAATGACAGTATCTGCAGTGCACAGCATCACCCTGCTTTTCTCTCCCCATTTTAGTCCTGCACAATGGCCATGGTTAAGACAGGGATATTATAAAAGGGAGGAGGGAGATACACAAAGTGGCACAGGAGCAGTGATTCCCGAGTTGACAAACTTTTCCATTAGCTTTTCATTGTTCTAAATTCTTTGATTTGCGAGAATCAAAGAAACGAGGGTAGATACAGCAGGAAGTGTTACTGTTGCAAACTTACGATAGGAGCCATCTGAGCTCATCTCCTCACTGATACCCAGGCAGGTAATCTGGGAGTATGGCAAAGGGTTGTTTTGATTGTAGGGGCTAATAATCATCCCAATGAACTTTGCACCTCTTCTTGAGAAGTAACTCTACAACGATAAGAAAAGCTTTATTACTTTTAACTGTTTAAGTTGAAAAGTCAGCACTTATCCATGCCAACATTCTCAGTATCTAACGGGAGCAAAGAGAACAAAAAAGTACATTAAGAACTTCACATCCCAACACCACTAAATGAGGGGCTGGGGATATAGCTCAGTGGAATAAGCACCTGCCTAGCAAGCGCAGGGTCCTGAGTTCAATCCCCAGTACCGCCAAAAAAACAAAAACAAAAACAAAACAAAACAAAACAAAACAAACAAACAAAAAAAAAACCAACACCACTAAATGAAATGGCCTATGTATTCATTTCACACTAAAAATTTCAGGCCAAATGTATCCAAGCCAATCTGAAATGACTCTTAAAAAACTCACTAGGAGCCAGGTGTGACAGTGCATGCCTGTAATCCCAGCCACTCAGAAGGCTGAGACAGAAGAATTTCAAGTCCCAGTCCCACATGGGCAACATAAGGGAAACCCTGTCTCAATAAAAAAATAAAAAAGATCTGGCTCTGGGTTTAATCCCTAGTACCACAAACAAACAAACATGTGGGGCCTGCAACATCTACATTTGCCGGGAATGCATTTACTTATAAAATTAAAAGTTTTTCAGAGGTGCAAAATATATTAATGTTTCCAATTATTTCAATGATACACAGTTCCTATCCTAGTTGTTCTGATTAATTTTTAAAGGCTCTAGGGACGCTTACCAGGGTTAGTTTCATGGCTTTTCTAACAAAATTCCTGACTTTCCAAATGTTTACATATACAGAATACATACACTGAGGAGAAGGGAAGGGAAAGAATAAAAAGAATGAAGATGTGGTATGTATAGGTACCACTACCAAGATGAATGTAATCATTATGTACCACAAGCATGTTTTAATAAAAATTTTAAAAATTAAAAAAAAAAGAAAATGTAACTTGAAAGCCCCAGATATAAAGAATATTAGAAATGCAGAGCTAAAAACATTCAAAGTTTATTTATTAACAGAAATCAGTATTTGAGAGAATATACACGATGCGTATATACCCATAATCATACCTGGTATTTGGCCTGTGTGTCGATATCTCGTAAGGATGGATTAGGGTCAAATGCAGGATGAGAATGATACCATCCAATTACACTGTACCCTCTAACAGCCAAGGTTTCTGAGGCCTGTGTTTGTGATACAGGATCCATCTCACACTGTAGTCCTGTACTGAGACTGTTACATGGTTCTGCTGCACAGACCTATAAAGGATTGATCCTCATATGATTACACTGAACTACTATTCATTCTATAACTTCCAAATGAAGTATATATGCCAAAAGTGTGATGTATGCTAGGAACTCAGCACGTATTTACTCAAACAAGATCCCATAATGGTTATACAAAGGCATTCTTTCAATGATTCCTATAGCTTATGACAATGAGATGACGTATATCAACTTTCAACTATAAGTACTAGCACATATTTTTGGCCTCTTAGGAGTTGTAGCTTTTTATTGGTGAAAAGTCAAGGCCTGGGAGTATTCGTTTTCTGATGGGGAAACAGTTGCTTAATATATAGAAGGTTGAATCACTTATTGGAATATGTAACTTACTACATTTGCATAATCTCACATTTATCTTAGGTAACGCCTGTGTTTTCATTATATTCACTGAACTCTATAAAGTAATTCTGATGGGAGAAGGACTAACAGTAGTTAAAATAGTTTTTGAAAAGACAGAACTTACTTCCACTATCTTATCAACTTCTGAGTATCTTCCTCCTAACAGACCAATTACTTCTGCCATGGAAACATGAGCATGCTAAAAGAAACACAAGACAGACTTAGGTCACATGCACAAACCTATCTGACAGAAAATCAGAATGAAACTTGCCATCACTGGGGTCATTTCTGAGTGTGGTAACTACATTTTTCTAAAATAAAGTCACACAGGAGAGGAACTAGCTGTAGCTTAGCACACAGAGCCTCAGATTTCAGGTCTACCCTCACTGCTAGGTGAGAACCTTGAACCAAACACTCCAGATGCCACTTTTTCACTTACAAAACAAGGACATTATTTGACCTCTTTATTCAAGAAAAATGTACTAAGAAGGCAAAGTAAAAATCCCAGAGTCATTCTATAAAAAAGCACTACAAACAAACATAACTGTTAGAGGTATTGGTAGTTTAATGAAAACAAGGAACCTCCAAATTATATGGGTTGTGCTTTGTTTCAGTAATCTAAAAGGCAGCAGACGTGAGACATTAGGAAATGAAAATAGGGTTAATGACAGTAAACAGTCTGCAGAACTCACATTAATTTATTTCTCTAAAATATGGAAACATGCAATTGTCTGGCTTTTCTTCAAAAGAAAAGACTTAGTTTTAGATTCCTTGTAAAAGAAGATAGTTAAGATCCAAAATACACGTCTTCCATACTTTCTCTTATGCCTGCAATAAAAATACACAAGAATAGGGATCAGAATAACTACCTAAACACAATAGATTATCCTTACCAAATCCATTATTAAAAGTGCTTCTGAAGCCACTTTCACCTGAAATGGCTCCTGAAATTAAAAAAAAAAATGGGGAAGCATAAAAATAGAGATTTCTGTTCCCCCATTAGACACCGCCCTTTCTCCTTTCTCTAACAGAATTCTGTCAAATTCCCACCAATAGTCAAAGCTTGGCAGAACTAGACTTTTTAAACATTATCCTTCAAAATCCCATAGGGAGAAATTCCCTCTAATTTTCCATCTATGTTACTCATTTGACCCTAAATACAGCTGGGACACATAGACAAAGAATAAATACTTCCTGTCTGATGGAAATTATTTATGGGCACTGATACAAATCATACCTGGTTTTCCTCACTGAAAATATTACAAGGTATCAGCTGGAAGGGATCAAATGAGCTGAAAGTGAAAACAATATACATTTTTAGTATAATCTCAACAAGGTCAGGAAAAAACATTTACAAAACTGAAAATGTGTATCAATAATCTAAACCGATGTCTCAAGAGAAAAGTGGTGAACGAGGAGAGATTCTTAGGCTGTTCCATATAACCCTTTGAAGGAATAATTGCTTTTAGATTTGACCAAAAATAGGAACTCTTGGAGAAAATTGTCATGTTAATTTCTTTTGACACTTAATGCATACAAAATAAAGATGTGTTCTATACCAGATTTTTAAAGCATTCAATGAACTGTAACTGAATCCCTGACATGAGACCTGAAAGAAGCTCACCATAGTTCCTCAAAATCACTTCTGTTCTGCCCACCACAGAGAGGTTTGTCCATAATTATTGTTTGAATAAATGAGTAACAAGTAATTCTCCTGAAGAAATTAAAGTACATAGTCTTATGATAAATTCTTCTCTTAAATGCAGACACAGAAAGGGAAAGCCTGAGCAAGGCTAGATACGAAAGTATATATCAATCTGAAACAAACACTAGAAAGGTTTTCACTGTTACAGATATTTGAGAAAAATATTAAGAACAATATAAGGTATTTTAAGGCTGTGTTCTGAGAAAGAAAAGCAGGAATATATTCTTGCCAACACAACTGGAAAAAAGCAGGACTATTCAACTCAAACGCTCCCCAGCGAGACAAGGTACAGCTGAGAAGACACTGCTTTGCTTTCTACTGGGTATAATGCAAGAGCTGGAGCTATATCCAAACACAGCAAATGCTCAAAAATATTGCCGAACGAAGAAGGGCCTTTAAGTCAACTGAATAAAAAGGAACAAAAGGCTGAGGCAGATGAGAGAAACAGAACAGAGTAAGAACGCTTCAGGGCACCTAGGAATTATGGTTATGAAGTACTGTCACTACTTCTTGAGGGCTACATAGAAAGAGAAAGTGAAGCTGCTCATGGGTCTTTCTCCAAAATAGACCACATGTTAGCCCATAGAGCATATCTACCTAAATGCAAAAGAATTCAAATTATCCCATGCATATTATCGGACCACAATGCAATAAAATTGGAAATTAATGACAAAGAGAACTCCAAAAACCACATAAACACGTGGAAATTAGACAACAACCTCCTGAATAACCAATGGATCACACAAGAAGTTAAAGAAGAAATTAAAACTTACCTACAAATAAATGAAAACACAAGTACAACCTATCGGAATCTGTGGGATGCAATGAAAGCAGTCCTCAGAGAGAAATTTAGAGCAATGAAATCATATACAAAGAAAGTAGAAAGAGAGCAAATAAATAACCTATTGATACACCTCAAATTCTTAGAAAAAGAGCAACAAGCTAAACCAAGAGCCCAAAGAAGGGAGGAGATTATAAAACTCAGGGAAGAAATTAATGCAATTGAGATGAAGAAAACTCGACAAAAAATTAGTGAATCAAAGAGTTGGTTCTTCGAAAGAGTAAATAAAATTGATAAACCCCTAGCCAACCTTATCAAAAAAAGAAGGGAAAGATCTCAAATTCAT